>ML784681.1:306882-334764 GCA_009831015.1 Picea engelmannii
AATCTATGTAGAATAATTTCTTCTCACCACACTTATGTCCCTTACTGTACTTGTTGTCACAATTAAAGCATAAACCTTTTGCTTTTATTTCCTCCAATTGTTGAGGTGTCAAACTTGTAGGTTGAGGTGTTTTAGAAGAAGGATCATTATTCTCTCTACAGATGTTGGGATTGGTCCTTCTAGTAGCCACAGCCATATTTTTACTTTCAACATTTCTTGCCACCTTAAATGCATTCTCCAATGATTTGGGTTCCCAAAGGCGAACCTCATGTTGAATGTTGTCCTTTAAAGTTCCTATGAATACATCAATCAAGCGCTCATTTGGAATATCTGTTATCTTTATATTCAATATTTGGAAGTTCTCAATGTGCTCTGTAACTAAACCCTTTTGCTTGAGATTTATCATTTGGATAAAGAAGGTATTGCTCCTTGTATCCTCATAGTGTGCTATCATTTCTTCCATGAAAATTGTCCAAGTGATGAATGATTTGCGAGAATAAATCCATCAATACCATACAAATTTATTGCATTCTAAATGGAAAGAGGCAATTCATACCTTTTGTGTATGTGGCACATTATGTAGATCAAAGAATTGCTCCATCTGAAGTATCCATGTGATTGGGTCCTTGCCATCAAACTTCCTCATATCGATATTAGGAACGTGGTTGGTCTTCAACCCAAAGTTGGAATTTATCCATTCTTGATTCACCTTCCTTGTGTCCTCATCATGAATTTCCTGGGATACATTTTCACTTTCAGGTGTCCTCTCTATTATGAAATTTTTCAATCCTTCCATGATCTCCCCTTTTAAACCCTCCATCATCTCTTGTAGTTCATCTTTTGTTACTATCTTCTTTTGTAAATCATTTATGTCCCTATGCATTTCTTCACCTTCATTAAGAGTCCATGCAGGATTATCTGGAGGCTTATTTGGTGTAGAAGTTCCCTTTTTGGGTGGCATGTTGGCCAAGTATCACTTTTGAACCTTGATTTTGAGGTGGTTTTGTTAGACAATATTTCTTTTGCTGTATCTCCAAAGTTTCAACCCTTCTAGGTATGAAACTTTGTTTTTTGTAGTTCTATGATATTTCTTCTCTGGAATGCTACAGGTTTGATCAAAATTATATGTGCCAAGTGGAATTTACGGTAACTTCCTCACAACTTGCTGATTTTTGTCCTTTCCAGGAGATGTCACTTGTATAGCGTGCCCCGCACAAAATAATTGATATAAAATTATAAAACTTGTACCAGTAATACTACAGACTATCCACTATCCAATTAAACCAGTCTCACTCAATTTTGATACTCTAGGAAGAAGTTATGATTTTTTTACCTGGAACACCTTCTTGATACTAGTCAATAGGACTAGTCAGATACCCTATCTTCCACAGGGTGTATATAAAAATGTAAGACGACCCAGAAGTTGAACTTTTTACCACAGATACATTACTAATGTATGTGAATATACTCTAGAGTTCAGGGTCTGAAACATTACAGAAAATATTTGATAGTGAAAATTATGCAATGACTCAGTTCAGGATGATTCCAGAACCCTATCTTGCATAGGTTGTATATCCGAAATTATAAGGCCTCAACAGATGAAATTGTAACCCAACGTACCTTGATCCATCTAATAAATACCCTCCAAGTCGTTCCTTCTGAAATGTTGTAGAAAAATATTTATAGTGAAAATTCCAAGGTGTCTCAGATGTAGCAGTGAAACCCCAAAACCTTGAGCTCTGATACCATATGTTAAGAACCAAATATCAATATAGAATAGAAAAACCTCAGAATAAGTAATAAAATTCTTGAAAAAAAGAGAAATTCAGATAATAAGCCTCTTCGAGGGGGCAACCTCCTTATTCCCACATAAATGTACAATTCCAAGATGATTCCAAATGAAAATGTATCCTTGGTATATATAGGAGACTAGGAGGTATAATTACAACTAATGGAATAAAGCCAACATAAATAAAATAAAATTACTACTGTAATATGCCCCAATTAAGGGGTAATGAGCCAATATTAGGGATTAACATAAAAAATATTTGAAACTGTGATGGATGTGAGATTCATATTATATTTCTGTAATTATTTTCTTTATATTCTGCAAACATATTATTTCATGAGTGAATGTTCCTGGTGCATTTCTTAGGAATCATTAATGCATGTAATTCTCTTCAAGTATTTTTATTTAATTAAATGATAAATATTTGGAGTTTTCCTTTTAGCACTCTCCCATTTTAATATTGTTGTCCTGATATTTTCAAATACAAATCTTTAAAGAATTCAAAGAGGAGTACCACCTCTATAAAATGCAGGGGGATTCATATCCTCATGAGGTTGTTGTTTCGATCTTAACTAATTCAAACATCAACAAGATCTGACACGCTCTCTCACACACACCCCCCTATACCATCAATCCCAAAGTTGTTTTTTGAACTAACATGAAAACCGTCTGCACCTACTCTAGAAACAATTCACCAATTCATAAACTTTGAAGAATCATTCAGAGAAATCCCATTGTTTTTCCCCAATCCCATGGAGAAACTAGATGAGATAGATACAAGTGTTGATGATCTCCTTCATCAATGGATGTTTCACGAACTAGAAGGGGTTGATGTCGAGGACCTATGGCAACAACAGATCGAAGGAATAAGTATGGGGCCACGTTGAAACCCACTAGGGGCCGTGTTATAACAAATTTTGCCTCATTCCATGCATCTTGCTTGGATGGCATTCCATTTCCCTCTGCAGACTTCAATTACCCTTTTTTTCACTCTAGAGATAAAAATGCATATTTTTGTCCATATATGCAACCTACCAATTAGACAACTTGCGTATACGCATTTTGCTCCACTACATCCCACATACATTGGTTTTGGTTCTCAAAAATTAAAAAAATATGTTGAGGACAATTCAACATTGAGAGCAAAGATACTTTGGAGAAATTACACTTCATATTGAGTTTGCATCCCTTTGTCCTTGAAAGCCTGGACTTCTTGTGTTCAACCCCCAAGCTCTTCCTATCTTGTGATGGAGAACCTCATTGACTCCTACATGTGATCTTTCCTTTGTGGAAGATTGAAGTGGTGGAGGCCCAACTAGAGGGACTTAGTTTCTCAGTTCTTATATGTGTCATTACAGATGTTTGTCACATATGTACTTCTGTTGATTATGTTAGAAATAATAGATGTGCTCATTTAACCATATATAATATAGCAATATTTTCACCCAACCGTAGGTTGAAGCCACCCCTGAGCACCTTAACCTTGACAAAGAATGATTCCGAAAGAAAGCTCTAGGCATAATAGCCAATCAATGTAGCGTACCTCTCTCTAGAGCTAACATACAAGGCAGAAAGTACAAACCATAACCAATAGAAATTCCAAGCCTAAACTGAGAATATAGGTTGTAGTAACTACAGTTGCAGCTACTCTCCAGACTTGCGCACTTACCTAGTTTCTGCAGTGCGCACTCTTGCATTTCTACAGTTGTGAGTTGTGTCCTCAAAATGAACCTTGAAGTCCTGTATTTATATTGTTTCACCTGAATTGTCTGGGTCGACTTCTCATTCTGGAGGCTAAACACTCAATAATAAATATTATCTTGAGCTGACTTGCCTCCTAGGGTTATTATCCATTCCGTAGGGTTTCTTCTTTCTTATCATAATATTCTATTATTGTCGGGGTTACACGTGGAGGTTAATACCTCCCACATATACCATAATATCAACACTCCCTCCTAGTTAGGGGGGTATTGAAGGTAATGGTATTGAGCACAAACATACCATTCAACCGATAGCATCATCATATCCATATAGGATATCTCATTATTATATCACGAGCACCATCATCACTATCAGTATCATCTGATAGCATCAACCACATCATCTCTCGAAGCCATACTCCATCTGAGTAATCATGCATGATGCTGAATAAGTCACTCACTCTACAGAGTGATACAAGGATCATTCTTCTAATCCATACATACATCCTAGAAGAATGATTGTCCCAACAGATGCTAAAAGCTACGTCATGGGATACAAAGACCATTCATGTAGGAATGTCAATCTAGGACTATTTTCTAATCGGTTCATATGTACCATAGAGATCCATCTCAATCTATATGCCTTATAAAATATCATTCCTGAACCATTTTCCTAATCGGGCCACAATCTGTGCCTTAGGAAAATACTAGTCCATGACATGTCAACAAACTGCCAACCTGAACCATTCTCCATAGAGAGAATACCTATCCACCAACAATCTGTTCTATATGGACCATTCTCCACCTGGAGAATGGATGTCCACGAGCACACTGACCATCCATCTAGATGATAATCATTTCCAACACTACTGATAGTTTACATGGAAATCAAAATAATGGCATTCAATAGAACACAATTGTGTATATCCATAGTAGTACACAACTACAATCCAGTGGTACACTACCACACCAAGTAGCACACAGATACTTAATCAGTGACACATAGTCACAACCAATGGAACACATCCACCACAGTAGCATACATCTAATGTCCAGAGACATATAGTCTCCATAGCAATCATATCATCTGATATCAACTTGCATAAAACAATATCATGATATAAATTGAGTCATCTGGTCCATTCTTCCACTCACATCTGTGATATCTGGAAGAGCATCTTCCCTCATAAAGTAAAACATCATCCATGGGATATATGTACTATTCTTCTCAAGCATAGAAGAATAATTGTCCCTAATTTCTAAGCCTAGACCATTCACCTAATTAGGCCATTCCTCCGACACTAAGCATAGTGCAACCTTGATAGAATGAGTCTGCCCTAGGGAATGTTTGTTCCTGATTGTTGAACCTGGACCATTCACCTAAATCATCCATTCCTCTGGCACTAAACATAGTGCAACCTGGAGAGAATGAGTCTTCCCTAAGGAATGATTATCTGTACCATTTCCTAATGGAAATGACTATCCTGCACCAACCTCCAAAACAGACCATTCTTTGAAACTGCTCACAACTGTGAACTTCGAAAGAATGACTGCCCGAGGAAGCAGACCATTCTACTTGACCACTACTTAGAGTGACTGTCAAGAAGAATGATTGTGCTAGACCATTCCCCCACACCAGACACAAGGGGAATCGTTGTATATGGTACATAAACAATCTATCGAACCATTTTCATTACCAAAATGATTATTCGATCTGGACCATTTTCCGAACTAGAAAATGCCTATCCATCAGAAATATCAAACCACTTTCCGAACTGGAAAGGAACTGCACATCCTGGACCATATTTCAAATTGAAAAATGACTATCCATAAATCAAGAACACATCAGTGCTCCCTCCCAACCTGGGAGTAATCTCTTCCTTTTTCAATAAGGAAGTCATCTCGACGAGCCCCAACTTGCAAACTTTTCATCTTGGACAGAGGTTTTACCATAATATCTTTTATCTTCTCATCTGTGGAGATACATTGGAGAACCAGTTCTCTTTTCTGGACTTCATCATGGAGAATGTAATGCTTGATCTCAATGTACTTTGGTATGTTATGGAACACTAGTTTTCTATGAAGGCTTCATGTAGCTCTGATCATTACAATATATATCATGGTCGAATTCAACACTTATGTTTCCTGCTAGCTCATGACATCGTGGCAAGGCTCAAACTGAAACATATCTAAGTAGCACTTCTTTTTTCATCATGAGAGTTTTCCATGGATTAGCAATCCATCATCTTAGGCTTTTGAGTAACTATTTGGATATCTCTGTCATAGAAAGTTTTCACCACACTTTTGTTGTATATGATATACTCTGCATCAAGTTGAATCCATACAAGGTATTCTTATATCTGCATACATGGGTCTCTTTCTGGCATACCTCAAAAACTTGAGATTGCTTTACATAAGATTCTTCCTCAAATACTCTTATTGGGAAGAACAATATTTTACAACCAACTGATGTAAACTTCAATCCATGGATATTGCAAGAGACATAATAACTCAGATAGAGGTATATCTGGATTACGGGAACAAGTTGTTATCATAGTATTCTCCTCCTTCTGGAAGAACCTCTAGTTCTGAATCTTGCAATGCTTCCATTCATAATCATTTTTCACAATTTCTTACATATATTGTTCTTCATCATATCTTTCATTACTTTTGCTTGATTGCTTCTAGTGGGTTCAAACCAAGCTGGTAGTCTTGTGATTCTCGATATAATGACTGGTTGTTATGGATTTTCTTTCTCTCTTGGAATCTTCATGTTCTTCCTCATGTTTCTCTTTAGCTCTTGGGTCCATGGAGTTTTCTATAGATTCCATTCCTTAAAGATTCCAACTTCTTCCTTTCAACATAGGATCATGGATGTAGATGGAAAACCATGGATACTTTAAGGATTCTTTTCAAAGAAGACTTCTTCTAAAGTCAAACTGGACACGTGTTTCTTTTCATGGTTGCTACTATCAATGGGAACATGGATAGATACTTCAATGGATCATATTATTTAGGATTAGATCCCTCCTAATCCTTCCTTCATGCATGAATGCATGCTCTTATTTTGGAATTATATAATTGGCTCCCTCCATATAAGAGAGTCCACTCTTCTGTCTGCATCCTTATTTCCTTCTGCAAAGTGTCACAAGTCTTGTTTTTTTAATTTCCTCTTGATTGCTGACTTCTTTCTGTTTTTACTTCTTCCAGGTTTCATCAAGTTTGATTCTGATTTCGAATTATCTTCCAACTGCTACTTATGTAATAGCTTCCACAAGAATTGTTACCAAGGATTATAAATGTACTTCATCTTTTCATGTGTATTTCTTGACTTGTAGTCATCGTGATAGCAATCCTTATATTGTTATTCTTCCATATTGTTTCACTTGAACATCTTATCTTCTAAGAAATAGATATGCAAGATATGTACATAAACTATGTAAACATGGTATGTACAAGAACTATGAAGAATATTGTTACCTTTTTTTAGAAGAAGAAGTTTTTTTTTATCCTGCTTGGCCTTCTTTGAGGGTTCCCTTTCTTCGGAAACTGATGCTTCATGTGTTTCCTTCCTTTTCTTTAACTCGGAACAATGATTCTTGTAGTGACCATATTTTCTACATTTGAAGCATTGTATTTTTGACATATCTTTCTCTTGATTTGGTTTCTTCCTTAAGCCAAACTTCTTTTTATTCCTGAAAATCTTGAACCTTGTTGTGAAGGCTCGATCATTGTATTTCTTTTGGGGTTTCTCTTTTGCACTAATCCTTGATTTTTCTTGTGCACAACAAGTCCAAAGTTCTTAAAATGTGGGATACTCCTTCCTTGTGTTCATGCTTGTGGAAAATGCATCCCATGTCTTGGGAAGACCATTGAGTACTATATTTACCATTTCCTTCTATGAAATGATTTCTTCAATAGCTTGTAGTTGATCTCTTAAATGAGATATTCTCACAAAGTATGATGTTATGTTGTCATCATCATTCATTTTCCTGCCATGGAGTTCATTCTTCACACTCATTACTTGTCAAATGTTTCTGACTGAGAAGAGGTTAGTTAGGGCATCGTATATCTTCTTAGATGAGTCAAGATGAGAGATGTAGGGTATCGAGTGGTATTTTACAGAGTCCACTATGATACTCATGGAATTAATGTCAGTGTCCTTGAACTTCTCCATAATTCCAACGTTCTGAGGTTCCTTCTCTTTTCCTTCTTCAAACTGTGGTTCCACGATCTTTCCTTTTACGATATCCAACACTTTATTCTTGGACAGGATGAGATCAATCCTTGTCTTCCATGCTATGAAGTTAGAATCCCCTTCTAACTTGTTTTTTGACTTCATAGAGTAAGTCATGACTTCTTTGACTTGGTCAACCTTTGACTTTGATCAAAAAATCAAAGTTGGCATCTTAGCTTGCTGAGAGTACCAGGAGGTGCATTGGGTTAGGGTGCACTAGGCTATCTAGAAATTAGGTCAATATCTTCACTTAAGGTGACTCAACAAGAGGGTTAGGGTTTCGTTGTTGCAGCAAAAATTGACTGCAAATGTAACTGAGCAAATCCTCCCAATCTATCTTCTAGTGGTTATAATGTCCGAAGATAGCGTGGGCCCATAACCTATTAGAAATAATAGATGTGCTCGTTTAACCATAAACAATATAGAAATATTTTCACCCAACCATAGGCCGAAGCCACCCCCGAGCACCTTAATGTTGACAGAGAATGATTCCAGAAGAAAACTCTAGGCCTAATAGCCAATCAATGTAGCATACCTCTCTCCAGAGCTAGCATACAAGGCAGAAAGTCCAAACCATAACCAATAGAAAGTCCAATCCTAAATCGAGAATGCAGGTTGCAGTTGCTGCAAATGCAACTACTCTCTAGACTTGCGCACTTACCCAGTTTCTGCAGTGTGCACTCTTTCATTTCTGCAATTGCAAGTTGTGTCCTCAAAATAAACTATGACGTCTTATATTTATATTTTTTCTCCTGAGTTGTCTGGGCAGACTTCTCATTCTTGAGGTTAAACACTCAATAATAAATATTATCTTGAGCCGACTTGCCTCCTAGGGTTATTATCCATGCTTTAGGGTTTCTTCTTACTTCTTGGAATATTCTATTCTTGTCAGGGTTACACGTGGAGATTAATACCTCTCGCAGCTACCATAATATCAACAAATTACAATAATAGAAATACTCTTTTCTCGTCCAATTGATATCTTGCAAATATTTGAATTGTTTTCCATGGGTGTATTTTTTATGTATGTTAATGAATTATGCTAATTTATATGCTAACATTATATATCATCACCATGTTCTTGTGTATCTTGGTTGTTGAGGACAAGTTGCAGGTTTAAATCTTTGGGTCATGTGCTCAACAATGGTCTTCTTTGAACATCCGAATGAGGTAGGATTCTATCTTTCTCTTGTTAAAATTTCATTTATATAGCATATTTGATATTATAGTTTATTTTTGGGTTTCGTTTCGTCTGTTGTGGTTTGACCCTAGCCATAGAGAGATTTTCCTCGTAATAGAATTGGTGACTCTACTAGGGAGATCTCCTTTTTGGGGTATTGGCTGTTTTTTCTCCTTCATTTTATCTCTGTTTGTCTAAGTTTATGTGTCGCCTATTGCTTGACAACCTGTATTTTTCCTTGCATCTGAGTTTCTTGGCTTAACCTTTTCCCTAGCAGTGTATTTTTTGGAATACGCGGGTTTTCCATTGAACGTCGCATACATATGTGAGTTGTCTATCTTAGGGCATGTATATACGTGTTTGTTCCCTGCACAATCATGTACATAATCTCTTAGGTCTTTTTCGCTAAGTTTGGTGTTTGTTGGGTGAGTTTTACTAGTTGGTGAGACTTCTTGGGTCCCTATTCTGACTGTTAAGTGCCTATAGAGTGATAGGAAGTCATTTTATTGTTGAACTTTTGGGCGAAATCCTTTCTTGTCATTTTTGTCATTTGTTGTCCTTGCATATTGGTCTAGGTAGTTTCTTCTTGGTATCATGCTTGGCTTGTCTCTTTTTTCTTGCAATAGGGTCTACTTCTAAGGTTGTTATTATTCTTTGCATTTTCTTTTTATTATATCGAAAATACAAAAAATATTTGATTTCTTGCATTTTACTTATGGCATTTTCACTTTTGGTTACTTCACATTAGTTTTGACATATTAGGAAAAATTGCACTTCATTGAAATTGTAGAGATTGAATCTTAGAAACAACATTTATAAGCATACCATCTCATTGCAAATCAAGACTAGTACTTAGCAATGTGTTTACATTTGCTTATTTTTATATATGTTGAGTCATAATACCATCAGTTTCATGATCTCACCTCTTGAGTAAGAAGAATCCATTAAAATTAACATTGAATAATTAAAATTGATTAGAAACAATTTTATTTTTCAAGGTACACAAACAAGCATAAGACTTAGAGCCTTGGAATAGGATTTTGTGAGTAAACTTATCCAAGGCTATAAAATTGAACGTATGTGTCTGACCAGGGAGTGGTGAAACCCATTATATAATTGGTGTTCTCAGGAGGCTCTGCTCACACCGGATTTAAGCACGAGGTTGTGCGAAGTTGGCTGCATAGATAACCCTCTAATACCTTCCTAGTGTAAGAGATATTTTTGGGGTTTTATTCGTATCTAAGGATCTTGCTAGTGTCTTTACCTCCTTGGGAGGCAACTCTTTCAATATTTCAGGCTTTGTTACCCTTCCCATATGGTGGACCAGACTTAGGACTACTCACCTGAGCATTGGTTATATCGTGTTAAATTTAGTTGCTTGACATAGGTAGCCACATAGGTTAATTGCAAGAGTTATTCTGCAGGTACCCTGAGTCAGATAACGGAAGGACAACACACAAAATTTATTGAGGATTTTTTTTCTAGAGGGATTTGACCGATTGTTTTGTGAATCCTACATGGGTCCTTATAATTGGTTCTGATACCTCCACTCTATTTTTGCGGAGCCTCAAGCCCCTCTTGGGCGAGGCATACCTACTTTAGTTTGGGAGGTCCCTTCCAGCTATCATATCTTGTTTGTGTGCATTGGATTTCATCTTTATGTAGGAGTGTTCACTTTGATTATTAGTCATCCTTAGGATTTTGTATTACGTCGTAAGATTTGACTTCTATGGTTTTTGGAGCCCTTATGACTCCCTCAGTTAGGGCTACCCAACCCATGGTCTCTGCTCAGTCCATGGGGACAAATCCTTTTATATTTCTGAGTGGTACATTGAATCATAGTCCTCGGCCAATGCCTTGGGCCTATAATCCTTTTTCTTTTGGTATGCGAGACATGACTTCCCACTTGTCATCCTTTGTTTCGTTGTCTTATGTGATCCTAGTTTTGGGCTTGGGGGCACAATGCCTCCTTATTCTCCTTTTTTCATTTGATGGAGGTCATATCCCTCAACCAACTCCTATTGTAGGAGGTTGGAATCCTCCTTCATCTAGAACCAATCCTAGCTTCACTTTTCCAGGAGCGAGTGCTTAAATGGCAGGTCCTTCTACTTCTTACATCCCATCCATCTATCCTTCTTCCGCTATGCTAGTTCCTACAAACTCTTTTCTCATGGTGAACCTCCCTCTGTCCTCTGGTGTTTCATTTGAGGGGAGTTAGTTTTATAGTATAGGCAACCCCTTGCATGGAGTTAATTCATCTGGGGTCAACATATATCCTCACATGAGTAACCCTTGTCACGTCGCTTTCTCCTCGCAAGCGACTTCCTCGGTGATAATTCCCTTACAACCCTTTATGAATCAGTTTGTAGGAGGATACTATCTTGTCGGGCAGGGCCATGGTGTATAGTAGAACCCTATTTGGCCCACAATCTCTCAAAACCAATATTTCCTAGGACCATGGTCTCAGATGCCGCAACCAATCATTGCAAGTCATGCTGGGAGCACAAGTCCAGTCACTGCGAGTCATACTGGCATTAAGTCACCAACCTCTGCAAGTCATGTTGGATACCTATCACCAACCTATGCAAGTCATGTTGGAGACCTGAAACCAACCTCTACTAGTAATGTTGGAGACCTATCACCAGCCTCTACAAGTTATGTTGGGGGAAAGAAACCAACCACTGCAAGTCATGCTGGGGGCACAACTCTATTCACTGCTAGTCATACTAGAAAAACGTCACCAATCTGAAATTCAGCTACTAGCCTCTACAAGTCATGCTCGGAGCATGTCGTCGACCAGTGCAAGTCATGCTAGGGGCATTGATACGATTGAGAAGCCTAGATGTATAGAGAAGAAGCCCAAGTTCCTTTGTAGACTTCGCAAAGGAGATCACCTGACTCGTTTGTGCCCTACTATTGTGATGGTACGAGAAGCACGGTCCTTGTCTAGTGGCCCTTCGAGTTCTGAGTCATCTTTGGTTTCCCAACATTCTATTCTGTCCTTGGTTAATACAATGATTGTGCCGATGCAATATTTGGTCGATACCACTCCTTTTTTTGGGAGTGATGCATCTCTTGACTGTGTTTCCTCGCATCATGTTCAACCAGCGATCGTGTCGATGCAATCTTCAACCAACACCACTCTTGTTTTGGAGAGTGATGCATCTCTTTACCATGTGTTCTCGTATCTTATTTAACCAATGGTTGAAGACGTGGTCGTGATGATGCAATATTCGGTCGATCTCACTCTTATCTTGGAGAGTGACGTCTAAGTGACATTGTCGATGCAATCTTAGGCCAATCCCACTCTTCTTTTGGGGGGTGATGTTTCTTTCAACCATGTCCTTAGAATTTCTAGTTTTGTACTTTCTGAACAAAAGAGCATTCCACTCTCTCTGATTACGCTCCCTCCAAGTCCTAGGATGGTTTCCTTTGATTGAAATGATCATGTAGAGCCCCGCCTTCTTTCATATGCACCCTTCCGGATAATGGGAATTCGTCAATATATTGTATATGAAGGATCCTCTGCAATTATTTTATCGTCCTCGACTTGGAAAGCTTTGGGTTCTCCCAAGCTTGTGTCAGCTACCAATGAGTTGTTGGATTTCAACAAAAGTCGTGCATGGGAGCCCTGGCCTCCCCCATGATATGATGCTTAGAAAAACATCCTAGAGTCTTAGTTAAGATATTTCCAGACTCCATAAAACAAAAATATTTCCAAGTGAAAGGACATCTATTTGGTATAAGTTTAACCCTTTTCCGGACCAAGTAGAATACTTATGAAAAAGGAATACTCTAGTCACCATTGGATAGAAGAGTTCTCTTGGCTATTATTTTAAACTTTTTCGTACCTAGGGTACTAATATCTAGAAAAAGGACACTTGTTGAGTTAAGTTGTAAATTGAATTCCATTATCCTACTTGCATTGTTGAGCCTAATGTCAGCTCTCGCTTTCTCGTTATAAGCCTTTCACCTCAACAATTATCATCACTAGCCAAGCAGTGCCTTTCATATATCCTTTGCATCTTGACACCCTTTACTTGTAGAGGAAACATACCTTGAGTGTCCATACCCTTCATGTGTTCCATTGCATTGAGCATAGGTATGTTGTTAGAAAAACAAGACCGCGGAGAAATAAAATAAAACAAATGCGGAAACAAAACACAAAAGATACACAATACAAGAGAGACACAGATTTACGTGGTTCACCCAGTATGGGCTACGTCCACTAGAGAAATTGCCAGGTCCTTTCTTTATTATTATCCAGCAAAATGAAGGGATACAACCTACAACAAAACCTTCTGTAACTTCCTCTTCTTTCTCTCACAGTCTCCTCTCTTAGAATACAATACTAGCCAACATACATAGTTGCAATACATTTCCCTCATAAAAGAGGGTTTCCTTCTAGGGAAAAAAAAACCCTAACATAATCTCTATCGTTAGATCTACGACCTTATAATGAACGGTCTAGATTTACAATGAAATTACAATATACTTTTACAAGGCAATTTTTGCTTCGGGGGATGCTGCCCCCGAACCCCCGTTGGGGGCCCGCTTGCCCCCAGACACCCCAGCTGGGAGGATAGCCCCCCCAGACCCCGCAGAGGGGGTACCCCCACTCTGCACTCCCCCGCGTGGAAGAGTGTACATACTTCTGGGGTGTAAATACTTCATGGGGTATAAACACAACTGAAAGTAAAAGACCTCTAAATCAGGAAGATAATCAGGCTCCACAACCAACATTCCACTTCTTGGAACTAGTTGCTTACTCGCGACACTCGTTTCCTCTCCTGTATCATAGCATTTATTTTACTATGAAAAAAACAAAAAAAAACGGGTGGGAAAATAATATTATCTCTTATCAACAGTAGTCGTGTCAGCTTTGAACAGAGAAAAACTCTTGAGTCCATTTCATCCAAGGTTTGGGTTTAACATGACCTTAGGAAACTGAGCTCATTACTTAGAGTTTACTCCTTCGACTGGTTATTCTCCTAGTCCCTATGGAGATTTTGTCAATGCCTCCTATGTCACAATCTTTTGTCGATGATAAATGTTAAGTCTATGATGCCTAAGTTCTCCATATATCTCATGATCTTGTTCAAAGGAAGTATAAGCCTATGTCGGCCATTCCTCAAAACTCTTGACTTTGCATATTGGCCATACCCTCAGTGTCTCAGAATCACATGAAGTTGTTGTCCTACCTTGCACCATGGGCATACTTTCATCATTGGTAGGTAACCTTGAACCCATCAGATGACATCTCGTCATTGGTCATTGACTGGGGGGTTTCCCATGTGTTCGACGACAAGAAATCTATTCAAACATTGGGATTCATGCAATGTCTTGGATTCCATTATTCGTATTGGTGGTTTCCTCATCTTTTTCAACAGTTTTCCTTATTGATTGTTATTCAGAGGATCTCTTTCGTGCACTACTTGCATCTGGTTCATGCAAGAGACGCACACAATCGTTGGTTCGTGAACATCCTATTCGTCTAATCTCCTCCTAATTATCAAGATATATCTTTGTACCTTGCGTTGGATGATGAGAGATGCCTTAATGCTCTCCTTTCAACAGGTCTCCTTCCATCGAATTCATCTCATCTATTCTGGAATTGAGATCTAGATTTATATGATTACCTCGAGGCTTGTAGTCATCAGTGGCAGGTTCTCCTGCCATCGAAAGTTGGGAATACATCAATGTCTCTTGATCGATGGATTCTTCAAGTGTTTGACCTCAACACCCTTATTCACACTTTTTGAATGGTGCCTTGACACCTATTTTCACTATCAGTGGATTGTCTCACATTTGTTAATGATATACCTTAACGACCGGTAATCAAACGAAGTCTCATTGTGTTCAAATTCAACTCCTTTATTCACGTAATGTAGACTTGCACCTTTGATGGATAGTGTAGAAGACCTTCAGTTCATAGTGGCAACACCCCATATTTGTTGTGTCTTTCATCGAACCAGTACCTATATGACTTCAGTGATCATGGAATATCAGATTGTACTCCATGGTATACGGATATCTACGGTTGATTTTGAGATTGGATTCCAATGTGTCTTGTTCATGTCTATGAACAATTGTTTGATATATATCCACATGGATCTGTAGTGTAATTTAGATTGGCAGCCATGTGTACAGAGTCAATATGAATTGTAATAACTTCATGTGTAACTAGTGCTTCCAACTGAGTCTTCATTACTCAACTTCTAGGAATTATAATGTATTTCGACCATCGTGGATACTCCTTTAACCTCTCACATAGGGGGCATATGTAATAGAAAATTTTGTCTCATTCCACACACATTGCTTGGATGGCCTTCCATTTCCCTCTACAAACTTAAATTCCCCTTTTTGTTCAGTCCAGAGATAAAAATACATATTTTTGTCCATATACGCGACCTACCAGTTAGACAACTCGCATATACGTAGGTTGCTCCACTACAACCCGCATACATCGGGTTTGGTGCTCAAAAATTAAAAAATATGTCGGGTTTCCATGCCATGTCAGTGATCCATGATCCTTGACCTTCCATATACTCAAAACACTCTGATTCAACCCTTCAATTCCATTGGGAGGCTATAAATTGAGTCCTATCCAAGCCTTGAGGACAATTCAACATTGAGAGAAAAGATACTCTGGTGAAATTCCACTTCATATTGAGTATGCATCCCTTTGTCCTTGAAAACTTGAATTTCTTGTGTTCATCCCCCAAGCTCTTCCTATCTTGTGATGGAGAACCTCATTAACTCCTACATGTGAGCTTTCCTTTGTGGAGGATTGAAGTGGTGGAGGCCCAGCTGGAGGGACTTAATTTCCCAGTTCTGATATGTGTCGTTACATAAGTTTGTCACCTATGTACTTATGTTGATTACATTAATAGAAATACTATTTTTTTCCAATTGATATCTTGCAAATATTTGAATTTCTTTCCATGGGCGTATTTGTTATGTATGTTAATGGATTATGCTAATTTATATGCTAACATTATATATCATCACCACATGCTTGCGTATCTTGGTTGTTGAGGCCAAGTTGGAGGTATAAAGTTTTGGGTCGTGTGCTCAACGGTGGTCTTCTTCGAATGTCCGGACAAGGTAGGCTTCTAGCCTTCTCTTGTTAGCATTTCATTTATATAGCATATTTGAGATTAGAGTTGATTTCTGGGTGTTGTTCTATCTGTTGTGGTTTTCCCCTAGCCATAGAGATATTTTCCTCATAACAGGCCACTACAATCATATAACCTAAAAAGGGAAATCAAGTTAGGGTGCGTAGAAAACATGCACAACGCCCCCAACATATAATATTCACATATGTACAACAATTTCCACACTATTGTTATTAAGTATGAGCTATTGGTGACAACAAATTTCTGCAAAGTTCACCAGATCATATTGATCAATATGACATGCATTTCCAGGCATCATCAGTAATAGAGCATTAGAAAATCCATTGACAGGAGCACGATTGACTTGATTCCACATTCAATGCAACCATCAATTTCACCACTTAGCAAGAAGATCAATGTTCTGAGCCTACTAACCAACAATCATCCAACTTCATTCACACAAGTGTACATGATTGTTGGACAGTCTTTCCACACCCCTAGAATATGTAAGAATGGTCGACCCTATAACCCAAGTACAAAGTTTGATCTCTGATGACCAGTTCATGCGAGTCGTGGAAGGGTTTCCTAGCAGATCAACTCATCGAAAAGGCAAGGCAATCTACTTTCAACATATTCCCCAAGATATGGGTACAGAGTCTATTATGTCACCTCATTCAACAAGGCATATCCTTAGGATGAGGAATTGACATTGGGATCTCTCCGGCTGCCACACTCCTCCTCCATATGCTAAATATTCTAGTTGACCCTCTTCCCCCCCACCTCGATGATATAAATACTTGATCTCTTATGAAAATTTTGGAGAAATTCTCCACGTCTCGTTCCCACTTTTGGTTTCCCCTCACCCACATTTTCTACTTCCTCCAATTTGTTACTATTAGTTCATGTTTCTCTCATTCATCTCTCGTATCATTTCCTAGTTTCACAGACATCCTGAGACAGGTGCTTCCTCACTCGACCAACCCCCTTCAGTTCCCACACTATGGTTCTTCTACCCCTTAACATTATATCAACAATTTTTAGGCACAACCTCTACTCTATTTAATTCCCCACTTCCCCACTATTAAGTGTCTCCATGCATCATCCCCTTTGTTGATAGGGAGGGCCCCTACGTCTAACAATTGCCATGTATCATCCCCTTTGCTGATACAGAGGGGCCTCCTCTTTCATCATATATCCACCTCCTCTAGTAGTCAAGGAAGGTGTTTATATAAAAACCCATTTTCGGGGCCCCCTCCTCTCACATATTTCCATAGGTCCACATCCCTCCTCCAGTGGAACAACCATGACTACTAGCTTGGCTTGGTTGTCCTAGAATAAAAATACAAGCATAGAATGATACTATATCCTTTTGGAGCCTCATTTCTCTCTGGGCCTTAAGCAAATAACTTGTCCCCCTCCATAGACACCAGCGAAGGTTTCAGAGGGAACAATTGGCCGCATGCACTCCAACTCCATCCTTCATCATGAAGCTTGCATAAGACATTCATGGACCTGAGTCAAGTTTCAACTACAACACGCATTGATGATTTTCTCTTACTCAAGCGCAACCGTTAGCACAACTTGTTTTATTGAACGATGATTTGATATTACTCCAACTGTCCTCCTTCAGAATTTACAATAGTTGGCTCAAGGACGAGCCAGATAATAGTGGTGGGGGTCTATTGGCACCCAAAGTTTTGGGTTCAGTTTTCCACGTGCACAAATGAAGTTGTGTAAACTCATTCCATAGTTTTGTGCACGCCTAAGGAAATGCATGAGGAATGACACAAAGTGTGCATAGGAGCAAGTTTTGTCAGTTGCACTAGAAATCAAGAAGATGTCTGCTAAAATCAAGAAAGGAATCATCGAAAAATCTCCCTGAATGATTACTACCAGCAACATACGAGGACGTGGGATGACCATAGGATGAGCTAGACAAGAAGTTAAGATTTCCATTGATACAAAAAGTCTATTTGGAGCGTTGGCAGACACCAAAAACGTGTGAGGTAGTTTTTTCAAGAAAACAAGTGGAGCAAAGCAAAAAGAGACAACGCTCCCCAACAATGAAAGCTATGAAATGAAGCACTAATATAAAAAACATGGATAGTTGATTAGACTAGTTAGTATTGGGGAAAAGAGATTCATTGAGTCTCCAATATCGAGCTTGCTCTGATCCTGTTGTAATGTTATAATGCTTTGAATATATTTGTGTGTATGTATATGTCTAAGTGTTGAGAAAAGGCGCATTGCGGAATATGTTGTAACTCTGAGGCTTTATATGGAAAGTATATGAAGTTATATGGATGTCATATGTATATGTCTTGCACAATGTATATCTCTGTTGTGATGGAATGGCTCTAGTAACAAAGATGCGACAATTTTGATCCATTTTTTGTCTATTATGTATGAGTTGAATATATGTGTGTATTGTTTTAATGCTTAGTCCTAATAATCTGTCAAATATGAGTTGCATGGATGCCAATCTTGATGAATTTTCGTGTGTTTAGCCTTCATCCATGTCACAAGATTATGGTCTTTGTGATCCTCTGCATCTCGGGTGATATTTTTCTTGGCCTTGGTCGAGGATTGTTATTCTGGTGTTGTGGGGTTTTTTTTGTATGAATATAAACGAACCTTGGGTATAAACTCCCCAACGTTAAGAAGGAATCATGCAAGAGTGGATCAAAACACCCAACAAGTAGTTCATTCCTCCAACATACTTGAAAAAATTCTAACAAGCCTTGCAATATGCTAGAAAAACACTTAAAAAAATTAATAGAAGCACAATAGGCCAATCTGTCAATATTCTCTAACAAATGAAAATGAAGAGACTCTCTCCTTATATATATGAGGATCCTTTTCAATACAGTGGATCAATAAAATGTGCTAGCTTAAACCATGAGCTCAAGTCAAATCCATAAGGAAATACACTATGTGGGCATAAAACCACCATCAAAGTCATCAAATACAAGAGTGCTCTCCTCAAAATGGTAAAGAGAGTAACCATAAGTCACATGTGTGGTCCAAAATGCATAAAAACAATTTCCCCTCAAATGAGTGACAAATAGTCAACAATATGACCACGAATCAAGGGTGCTCCTCAAACTAACTCCATGAACTTATGCATCCAAAGAAAGGTGGCATGTTTGGCTCCTCAAAAAAATAGTGTGGCCAATCCCATAACAACCCATAACCACTGTAACAACTTATGACCATGTGTAATCACCTTCTAAAAGTCCTCAATTGTCTCAACCTTCCACGTGTGGTCCAAGAGGGAGTAATCAAGCATGTATGTGAGTGAAGGTGTCCAACTTGGCAAGTAAGCCATCCTGGAGTGGTCCATGTGGTGCTATGATGATGTACCATCCCTATCATCACCCGATCCACTATCACGGATCCCAATGTAGTGACATGCATCCCAATGAAATACATAGATCCCAAGAAAAATGGCACAAATCCAAATGTCAATAGATATGGCCAAATGAAAGTACATGGATCCTAAGGAAACATCACAAATCCCAATGCAATGTCACAGATCTCAAAGCATGGTACATTAATCCCAATGCAAGGAGACCACTTGTGGTGGGTCCAACTTTTTTGCAAGCCATTAGGTGATGCACACTTAGTGATTTATCTTAACACAACACAATAAAGGTCCAATTTAGAATTTGCCTATGTTTTACCATGGGTGAACAACATTAACCCTTACACATGTGACAAATCCTAGGACAAAGAGTATTTACTAAGTCCCTAGGTAAAAGGTAGTTGGTGTGATCAATAACTATCGAAAGGGGAAGGGGAAAACTTCATGTGATGTCTTTCAAAGTCATATAATATGTGAGAGGTCTAATAACTTTGTTCAAATATCTTCCAAGAGATAGGATTTTATATGGAAGCCTTTAAGATGAAGCTTTAGCATTGAGTTGTCTTTCCTCGGAACTGTTTTTTACTATACCTTTTGTCTTTTTCTTTATATGTTCATTTTTTCAAACAAGTCTTTTTTTCTTTATATATTCATAGGAAAGCATGGTACTAGCAGCATTGACCTCATCATGAAGTGGCATAGCTCAAGATTTGATATTTTTGGCTTTTAACTTTATTATCTCTTCACATCTAGGCCTTTTAGGATTCATTGACTTAGACTTTCTCACTTAGAACTTTCTAGAGACATTTGATAAGTCAAAAATGATCGAGAATAGACTTTTTATGGATGAAATGGAGTGAAATGGGAAAAATGGAAAGTGTTAAATATGGTAAGGATGTGGAATATGCTACCTCAATCATTTTCCTAGCAGTACAACCTAACCTGAGAAATGACGACACTTGTAAAGGATAATTATGATCTACCTTGGTATGATGAGGCAAATGATAAAATTGTAAATGTTATGAAGTGTTGTTAGATATCATTTTAGTGTTTACCACTTTCACAACTAACTTAGAAGTTAAACCACCACATCTAAGTATCAAACCAATGCATGGAATATCAAGTGAAGCATAGAGTGAGGGAGGATATATGATATACCATGGTTGAGCTAGCACAATCACATATCTAAAGGAGAAACAAAGATAATTTTTTGAATCTGGATAATATGAGTAAGAGAGCTCATGTAATCAACAACACAATACCCTTATGAGGGTGCCTCTGAAAGTAGTTATCCCTAGTGGGGGAAACATGAGGGAACACTTAGTTTGAAGATTTAAGAAATCTATTTATGGCCTTAAGCAAGCCCCACAAGCCTAGTGCAAGAAAATATATTTATATTTCAAGCAAATTGGATTTGATAGAAGGTCCATCAAAACAAAATTTGCATGTGAAAACAAATAATGTAAGGGATATCACTATCATTATCTTGTATGTAGATGATCTCATCATAATTGGAAATAATGAAGATGTCATAGAAAGATCAAATGTTGATTTGAATCAAACATTTAATATGTTTGATCTTGGTCTCCTACATCAGAGATTATGGATAGAAACATGGCTGAAATCAAATCTGATTTTTATGTTCCAAGCAAAATATGCATGCAATATCTTAGAAAAAATTCATATGACTGAATATAAACTAATTTTGCCTCCTATGGAGGCTAATGCAAAGTTATCTGTAGATTTTTGAGGAAATAGAAGGATGCCCAATAGGCCTGTCTTGTGACCTCTTGTTGGGATCTAAGTTTACTTTATCAAAGTTTTCCTTGTTGCTATTTTAGGACAACATACATGTCTGAAATTTCTGCTAAGAAAACTCCCTTCAAACTGATGGTTAAGTGCTCTTTTAAGGTGCACTTGCAAGTGGTTTTGTAACTGATGTTAGCACATGCAAATACCATAAAACAAATAAGACTCCTCTAGAATCTTAACAAGATCCTACTACTGATATACAACTAAGAATACATGAAAAATGAACAAGTGTAATTTTTGGTCAACATGACCCTGGACAACGCACCCGCCCCCCTCGGGGGAAAACCAATTTAGAGTATACGTATATATATGGAGTGTCTCAAGCATGGAATACAAAAATGAAGTAAATACAATGGAACTTGTACACTTTGCAGGCTCCTCTCAAGATATGCAAGAAGTATCCTCGAAGAATGCGCCCAAGAAGTGTGCCCTTCCTTCCTTGACCAAGCTAGACCACAAATGCACCCTTGATCTTTCCTTTGGCTATTTGAGAAACCCTTGCACAAAAATTGTCACTTGTATGTTGCCTCAAACCCTTTCAAATCAGATCTTCAAAATCCTCACTCCAACATGTGCCTACTAAGCATGTTCCCTCCGCAAGTGCGCCCTCCCCCAAGCATGAAGACACACAACAAAATAATGAATCCCTAATCCTCCTCACACCCTCCATGAATAAGAGCGCCCAAGCTAGCCTCACATAATGCCTCCATTCTCATCTCTTTTCTCCTCTCCAAACTCTCTAAGTGAACAAAACAAGAATTATGCCTCTCTTGCCTCCTTGCGCCCTCTTTAGCCATCCTTAAGCCAAACCTAGATATTGATGGCCAAGATCATCTCTTTCCTTCTCTAATCAATGGGTGAGATCTTATCACAGGTATCTCACTTAGAAACCCACTTTTGGTTAAGTTTCCTAAGTTTGCCTCGTGTCCTTTAATTCACCCACAAAGTGAATTAATTGTCACTTTTGCCTAAAATGATAAAATTTCACTTTTGACTTAAATCTCCTAAGTCAAAGTGAAATTAGAACAAAACGTAAAGTACACGGGTCTAATTAATTCCATCTTGTGGTTAGATAGACACAACCACAAGGGGACCAATTTCCAAGGTACCCAAAACTCAACATTATCAACCATGGATACTTCTGATTTAGTTGATGAAACTGTGTATAGACACCTTGTTGGTAGCCTTGTATATCTGACCACCACAAGCCATGATCTGAGTTTCTCAATACAATTAGTTTTCATATTTATGGATCAACCAAGATAGAGTAACTCAAAACCGTCCAAGATGATCCTTCGATATGCCAAAGGAACTCTTAATTATGATCTTCAATATGAGAAAGTTGTAGAGTCAAGCTTCAAGGTTACTTAGATTCAAAGTGATGTAGTATCCTAGATTCGGCTAGTCTAGGAAATGTTGCTAATCAACTATCTCTGTTATCTGATATGATACACTGGGGGGTTTCTGGATGCGTTTAAGATGAAGATTTTAACATGCTTGGTGTTTTTTGCATGTGTTTGTAGATAAATAAGTGTTTACAACATATGAATAAGCATATAGATAGTAAATGACACAAAAGACTGCAAATCAAATATTATGATATTTATGAATGTCGCATGCAGTTGAATTAAATAAATCTCTTGGCTAGAGCAGAGACAAAAGGATATTATCCAGGATACAATAAGCAAACTAAAACAATGATACCCAATAATAGAAGAATGTTGTTAAATCAATGGATGAGCTATAGGATCTGTTGCAAGCTATGACAACTCATACGACAACTACTACAAGACTGAAAAGTTCTCCCTGGTGGCTAAACTCCTCAGATCTTCTTGGAAATTGTCTCAAACAATGTGCCCTGACCTCACGCACACTCTCGATGGCTAACCAACTAAAGATCGACCCTCTAACGATTTGTACAAATCCCAGATGGATCCCCCTGGGGAAATGTGCCCCAACTGTTGTTGGAAATTGTGCCCTAGTGATTCCCCTGTCGGAATCGACTGATAAGGGTTTCAAATTGAGCGCCCTAGGCTCCTTTGAAATGGGTTGGAAGGATTTCCCTAGATCTGATATGATGATCTCTCCGGAATCCAAAATGTGTCCTCCCTAACTGTTGCACCCTCATTGGTTGAGAAATATGTCCAAGATTATTTCTCCATCCGAATATGACGATAAATCAGGAAATCGAAGCGTCATGCCCTCCTCTCAACTGGGTCAAAGAGGAATCCCTAGATTCTCCCTGGCTGGGACAAGTTGACTCAACTGATGCTCAGAAGTTGCGCCCTCTCCCTTGACAAGTGCACCCTCACCGCTGCAATTGGATAAATGCTACTGAAGTATGATGGAAGATATGGGTGATCTTCTCGATGACTAGGGTGTATCTCTCAACATCGAAATCAACCTCTGGGTGTCTTCCTCCTAGAATCCACAAGCTCTCTCCTGAGATGCATCTCTCTCCTCAACTAACAAGTCAAATTCTTCATAATCATGAATTAGGTCACATTACCCTTTTCTTATAGTCACTTTTAGCTCAATGTCACTTTCGAATTATAACACCCTCGACTGAAGTGACCTCTAGTAACCCTTTTTACCCCTATATGGCCCTGACTATAGTCTAACAGGGTTGTTTAGACTATTAATCCTCCTCTCTAGAGCTCCTATTCAGAAAGGGACATTTCAGTCCTCCCTTCCTGAGATTGCTTGTCCTCAAGAAATACCAACCGAGGGTGTTGTAACACTTGCTCTCTCTCCCAAATAGCATCCTCTACTAAAATCCCTCTCCATCTGATGAAACACTCTCTGATGAACCTGCTCCTCAGTTTCCTCTCTCAGAACTCCAGTACCTCCTCCAGAACCAACTCCAATAGTCCCTCCCCATCCAATGGGGGAAGCTCCTCTGATGTGCTGATGAATTTCCCCATGACCTTCTTGAGGAAAGATATGTAGAACACGTTATGAATCCGACTCCCTTATGGAAGCTCTAGCTCACAAGAAACCTCGCCTACCCGAAGCATGATATTGTAAGGTCCATAGAATCTAGTCTTGATCTTCTTGACCCCTCTCTTCATCATAGATGATTGTTTGTAGGGTTGGAGTCTCAGGAAAACCAAGTTCCCAACCTCAAATTTGCGCTCTATCATGTGCATGTACACACTCGTTGTTACACATAAAAAATACTCACTTTGATAGTGTCGCAAGTGTCGTCATTACAAAGGTCGCAAGTGTCGCATTTTGCTCACAAGGTCGCAAGTGTCAAAGAAAGCATGTTGCCATGATGCCTATGTCGTGCCTATAATGACATGAGAAGGACACTTGAAACACCTCAAACATTTGATTTGGAAGAGGAGAAATGAGTTAGCAGGCTTACAAACCTTTTGCCATCTGAAAGCACCTCAAAAACTGAGTTTTTGGAGGAGAGCGCTCCCCTATACCTCTTCTGGGAGCGCTGGCACTCCCCCTTACACTGTCTGGGAGCATTATAAATCTCCTTTGGCCCTTTTGAGGGAGTGCTGGTGTCTTTAGGAGCATTGGCGCCCCCATAAACACTACTAGGGAGCGCTACAACACTCTGATGGTCCTTTTAAGGGAGCGCTACCTATTTTAGGCAACAGTTGAGTTGTTGAGATGAGTGGGGGAAGGATCTTTTCATTCTTACAAGGCAGTTGAGCTCGAATCCCTAGTCCAACCATGATCTTAGGGTAGATCCTCAAATGAAGGAGGGAAATCCTCACCTTCCCTAAGGATATCTCAAGTTGTTGAGCCTCTCCAAGGCTATATAAGCAAGCTTTCTAATGGTGAAAGAGGACGGGAAAAGGGAGAATCACACCAAACTTGTGATCTTATAAGTGGTGATGGAACAGAGATATTTTGGAGGCAAGAGGCCTATGATCTCATAGCGAGCAATCAGTGAAGCTATCATCATTCGGATTGTGGATCTTTTGAGCAAAAGATAGACAAGGAGGACTTGATGAAGCTGCTGCAATTCATCTATGGTTGTAAGCAATGTTTTGTCCTCATTAATATAATTTTCTTGTCCTGTTTCTTTCTAATTCGTGTTCAATCTCACATGAATTTGTCTCTTTAGTAGATAGACCTATTTCGGACTAATCTTGATAGAGTAGGAAGTGGTCGTACTTTGTTTGTCTACAGGGCTTATCGAAAAGCGAAAGATTGGAGCTCAACTCGGAGCATGCAGGGACAAACACCTGTAACAGGTACTTCTTTTCTCCTTCCTCCTCACACACTAGTCCATCTAGATCTAAAAGGAAGTCAGTGACCATGATAAACACTTTCTGTCTTAGAGTTAAGAGTCTAGCTCTTTGAGGAGATCTACCTGTCTGCAGGGAGATTTTCCTTCAACACTCGTCTTTTGTCAATTATGTGGTGTTTGTAGTTTCTCTTTTAGTAACTTGAGAATATCATGACTCTTGGTGATCGAGTCCTTATATTTGGGAGCTCTGCTCTCCCCGAAAACCAAGTCTATCAAAGTGGGAGCATCATAACCGTACAATGCTTGGAAGGGTGTCATTCCAATGGACACGTGGAAGGTGGTGTTGTAGCAATGCTCTCCTATATATATCCACCTGACCCATGTTCTTTGTTGTCCACTCACACAATTTCTCAAATACCCCTCAACCCACTTGTTGACTATCTCGGTTTTCACGTTTCTCTCAGGGTGATAGCTGGTGTTGGGTGCCAACTCTATACCTACCAACCTGAACAACTCCCTCCAAAATGTACCAATAAACTGACTGTCCCTATCACTGACGATGTTCCTCGAAAACCCATGGAGCCTGAAGACCTCCCTGAAGAATAACTCGTCCACCTGAATTGTGCTGTAATATTTCAGTATGGCATAGAAGTGAGAAACTTGGTCAATTTGTCAACCACCACATAGATGCAGTCCTTACCCTGAACCTTGGGTAGGCATGTGATGAATTCCATCGATATGCTCTCCCATTTCTGCTTTGGAATGGGAAGTGGTTGTAGTAGTCCCGTTGGAAGTGTATGCTCTAACTTGTTCTACTGACAAGTCACACACTCACTAATGCACCTCATACCATCCTACTTGAGGCCCTTCCATGAGAACCTCTCTCTGATCTTCCTGTAGGTTTTGAAAAACCCTTGATGGCCTGCCAGTGGTGAATCATGAACTGTTGCTAAGATATTCTTCTTGAGCCATGAGCCTGGCACTAAGTAGACTTTGTCCTTGTAGAATGTGGCATCGTCAATGACCCTGTACCTGTCATCCTAAACCTGTCCATCCAAAACCTTACAAGGGAACTTGTTCTTGGAATATTCCACTAACAAGTGGGATTTCCAATCTGCTGAAACCTCCATCAAAGAACTTGTCCCAAGTCTCCTAGACAGTGCATTGGCTACAATGTTCTTCTTCCCCATGACATACTCCATGTCGAAATCAAAAGCCTTCACCTTCATCACCCATTTTTGTTGGCGCTCACTGAGATCCTTTTGCTCAAGGAAATACTTTAGGCTGTTATGTTTTGTTTTGACCAAAAAGAATTTGCCCACCAAATATTGTCTGAATTTGGTCAAGGCATGCATGATTGCCAACATTTCCTTGTCATAAATAGAGTACATCCTCTTGGGATGACTGAGATTCCTACTCTCGAACACAATGGGGTGTTCTCCCTGCATAAAAACGGCCTCGATGCCCTCGTCGGACGCATCACACTCTAATACAAACGGTAAAGTGAAGTCTGGTAATGCTAATATTGGACATGTTCCCATGCCTTCCTTCATGTGATCAAAGGATTTATGTGACTCATCTGTCCATATGAAGGCCCCATGTCTGGTGAGATTTATAAGCGGTGCTCCAAGCTGAGAAAAACCCCTGACAAACCACATGTAATAGTTGTATAGCCCAAAGAAGCTCCTCAACTCTGTCACATTCCTAGGCATTGTCCAATCCAAAATGGCCATGATCTTCTCTTGGTGCACCTGAACCCCCTGCGCACTAATGATGTGGCCCAAGTAAAGTAGCTCTATCATACTGAATTCACACTTGGACTCTTTGGCATATAGTGACTGTGCCTCCATGATGTTGAGCACCTCATCCAAGTACCTCAGATGTTCCTGCCATGTCTTGTTGTAAACCAAGGTGTCGTCGAAGAATACCAAGACTGATTTCCTCAACTGATCCCTGAATATGTGGTTCATTCAAGACTGAAATGTATTTGGTGCATTTGTTAGCCCAAATTTCATAATCAAGAACTCAAAATGACCGAAGTGCCATCGAAATGTCATCTTCTCTATGTCCTTATCTCAGATGTTGATCTGATGATATCCATAGCATAGATAAATCTTCGAGAAGAAAACTTCCCCATGCATTTTATTATTGCACAATCTGTACTTGTCCAAATCCCAAGGCAAGTGAATGCAAGATTGGTGTAACAGGGGGTGACCTATCATTGTCACCTTAATAGGAGACCCCTTTTTGTTTAGGAGTATATCAAAGTTACCCCAAGGGAGACATCCCTAGTGACCTAAAGGGTTGATAAGACTAAGGTGAGGATGCAAGAAAATCCCCCTCTCACTGGTCACTCAAGTCAAAAGGTTCTTATGGTCTTTAAGGGATGAAGCAACGATAAAAATGGAGTGTACCTGCCCAAAACAAGACAACAAAGAAAATATGGGAGCTTTCAAGTACAAAAATGAT
>ML784681.1:342251-357012 GCA_009831015.1 Picea engelmannii
CTGGGTTTTCTTCCCCTAGAGGGTTTCCCAGGATAAATGTTGTGTCTCTTGTGAATGTGTATTTCTCAGTGATCTTGTTCTTATGTTGCTCTTATCTATTGAAATGCAAAGAACTATAATAATGGCATAAACATTAACAAATTGTCACAAGCAATTTATGAGTGAGCTAGGTGATGTAGGACAAATTAGCATGAATTAGTATGGTTGTAGAAATGATTTACAACAACAAGAAGTTAGCTAAGGAATTAGTCTAGTTTAGGGTTAGTAGAAGTTAGCAAAAGCTTCAAGGAAGAGAGTTTGAGTGTTTAATCAATCCTTTTAATAAGAGAGAGGCTAGAACTAATGCCTTCTAGGGTTTATGGAGTCAAGTGGACAGCTTCTTCGAAGGTTGCAAATCAATTTTGATAGTGCACAAAAGTCCAAGAGGAATGCATAGGAGAAGTAGTAACTTAAGTCCCCCTATGCATTTTCTTCAAGAAAACAAGATACTAGGGTGTAGGAAATTCTAGGCCCTAGCACCT
This sequence comes from Picea engelmannii, assembly GCA_009831015.1. Lineage (NCBI taxonomy): Eukaryota > Viridiplantae > Streptophyta > Pinopsida > Pinales > Pinaceae > Picea > Picea engelmannii. Next base: position 342,773 of record ML784681.1, read on the forward strand.
TGTTCTCTTTAGGCTTCTTATGGGATAAGAACTTAGGAAAAAATAACTAGGTCAAAACCTTAGAGTGCTAAGAAAATAGGGCTCTAGGGTTTCACTAGTTACTAGATCAATTCAATGAAAAGCTTGACAAATAGAAAGTAAGAAAGTAGCAATTTAAGTTCAATACTTCAAGCATTAAGCATATTATGCAATTTCATAATCTTATATGACCAAATAAATCCATACATAAAACATTCAATAGATGACAAAAAATGCAGAGTTTACCTACTTGCACCAAGAATAATCATGAAATACCATGCAAGATCACCATAAAAACTTTCAAGATTGATCCAACTTGCAAAAAATAAGGCTTATACTAGAGTGTGTCTCACAATTTTAGCCAATATCCCTTCTAGGGCGCAAATTTCAGACCTCTCCTCTTGTGTGAGGAGTTCTCATGATAAAAATGAATGTACTTTATGTTTATTTATACAAAATTGGTGAACTTTAATTAATTTCAGGTCAAATAAAGGCCGACCTGACTAATTTACAAATAAATTCAAATTTGGCATAAATAAAATTAATTAGCATGTAAAATCATCCCTAAGGGTGATGTTGGACCCCCAAGCTAGAACGTTGGGCTCCAAATGTAGAACGTTTGGCCTCTAAAGGCCTTGAATGATGCCCACACGTGCCAACTAGCCCACAACTTCCCTCAAAATGAAAACCCTAGCTTTGGATGATGTCCAGGGTTATGATGGCGACGCCATGGGCTCTCAAAGGTCAACGTCCAGGTGGAAGAGCAAGATCCCCCTGGGTCTAGGTCTGCTAGGGTGTATCCAAAGGAAATGTCCTTCTTTCTTCCTGGTGCAAGTCTCTAATGTATTATTTCCCCTGGTTGGGGTTACAACATCCATTTGTGGGCTTTCATCCCCATGGAGGTTTGAGCTAATCATTCCACCATGTGTACCTGCCCACCGAGAAAAGTCCTGCAACAACAAGAAGTACGCCCACTAGGGGTTCATAAGTCACAGGGATCATACCATGTAAATCACATCCAATAATTAAATTACCTAAACATGTGCATCAAACCCCCCTTTACCCAGACAAATGCTCAAAGACATTATGCAATTTAACAAGTCAGGTTTGGAGAAGGTCTCAGGGTGTCCTATTGGGATAATCCTCCTTGAGTTTGGGGTGTTTCCCAGGTGAAACCCAATCTAGGTCATGTAAGTGTGTAAGGTGGTGTGGGGTAAGTGTTTGGGCATGGGGTGCAGTGATAACATGGAAATGTAGATCTTACCTGTGGGTGCCTTTGTAGAGGGAGAGTTGCACCTTGTCATAAATGCCATTTTTTCCTAGCCCATTCAAGGCTTCTTATTCCTAGCTTCATTGGTTTTGATCTTTTGGCTTTTATGCTTCAAAGGAAGAGTTCAAGGACACTGTCCTAGCTTGGTGACCAAAGGTGACATCGTTATCCACAATAATTTCACAAAGATGAGAAGGTTGGTTCATGATGAGACCCCCTTTCTCTTGGCTATGCCACCAAAAGCCACTACCCCGGTTTGATGGCAAGATAAATGGTAGTGTCATACCGCTACATGCCCATGGTCATAATAGGTCGGCTCATGATGAGTGTTTATTTATCTTATGGGTTCCCTTTTCTTACTGAGAAGTTTTTTACTTCTTTCTCGGGAATCCCTGGGCGAAGCATCTCAAAGGTTTCTTTTTTGTCTTTTGACTCTTGCCAACTACTTTTACCCTCTGGGCCTTTAGCCCCTTCTTCCCACAAGGCAAGGTAGAACCCTTCATAGTGTGGAAAATCCCAATGCCCGAACAAAGGTAGGGAGAAATGAGAGGAATAAAGATGGAAGTGGTAAGTATGGAGGGAACAGACGATGACCTTTCATAGACCCACCCAGTGGCAACCCATCCTAAAGGGAGATCAACTTATTAGGGCATCATGTCACCCTTCCAGGTATGAACAAGTTAAAGAGCATAATTTCCAAGCAAGTGTTATGAAATGAAGGAGAATTTAATGCAACATATTCAAGTGCCTCAATAATCAAAGTGACACATACCATGATACCCAGACTCATTACCTCATGGAGCTAGACTTAAGGCTGGTGGGATGGATACTATTGCTGCTGATAAATGGGATGCACTGAAGAAAAGAGGGGCCCTCCGAGGCCATTCTCAAGTCATCCGACTCTCCACACTCCATGTCTAGGACCCGTGGGCCTCAAGACATGATCTCCTTAGTTATCCCTAGGGTAGGGGATAACACAGTTCATCCATCAACTCATCGATGTGAGGGATAGCATATCGGTTCTTGATGATTTTCTTATTCAAGGCTCGGTAGTCGATGCACATCCTCATAGTGCCATCCATCTTCAGAAATAAGAAAATTGAAGAAGTGAATGCACTGTTGCTAGGTCTGATGTGTCCCATCGCTAGCAATTCCTTAATTTCTTTCTATATCTCATCCTTGAAACTCCTAAGATGACGATAGGGTGGTGTGATCATAGGTTTTCTCCCCTCCTCCAACTCAATGATGTTGTCAAACCCCCTGTCAGGTGATCTCCCTAGTGGAATCGAACCAAAAACCTGTTGATGTCATCCCAACAAGTTCTTGATCTCTTTCTGATACTGTTGTCGACTCTCTGAATCTCTCTGTGTAGTGATCAAGCACTCTGTGGCATATGCTACCTCCCCATGCTTGAAGATCCTCTCCATCCTCTTGGCCAAAACTATCCTGGGTGCCCCTGTCGACATGCCCCTCAGTACAATCCTCTTCCTGTCACTATCTTTCAACCCCATCTCCATGGTTTGGTAGTTGGTGGTGATTTTTCCCAAGGTGATCAACGACTGGACTCCCAACACTACATTCATGTCAGATAGTTCAACTACATAAAATGTGTCTTTCACGGTGTAATTCCTTAGCTTTATCTCCAAGTCTGGAAATCTGTCTAGAAACTCCACTGTGTGTCCATATGTACTACAACATCAAACCCCTCAAACTCCTCTGTCTGAAGTGCCCGCCTCAATACCAATGAAGCATCAATGAAGTTGTGGGTGGCCCCACCATTTATCAGGGCAATTGCACGTTGTCCCTGAATAGTCCCTCTGATCCCGAAGGTGTCATACCTGGGGACACCAGAAACGGTCGCTATGACTCCTCCCTTTGTTGGTTTTCGTCTATTAGCCTTCTCAGGAGGCTGTGGTACTACCGATGGGTGAGTCCCTGCCGATGTCGATGGTCTCTAGGGAGGTTGCTCCTTTGCCTGTGATGGCTCATCCTCTGAGCTAATGGATCCATTGTCCTGCTCCTCCTCCTCACTATCTACACTGTCTGCTACCACCTCAATATAATGGATCTCTCCCTTGCCCATGCCCCTATGGCCTGGGACCCAAGTGTCCTTGCATGTGAAGCAGAGCTTCTTCCTCAATCTCTCGCCTTGTCTCATCATCGAACTTCTCCTTTCCCTTCCACTCTCTCTGGAATGGATTTTTGTCTCGATCCCTCTGTGGTACGAAGGGTTTGGAAAAGGGTTTAGTCTTCGACGCCGAGTCTGCCAAATCTTGAGTGCACAAGATGGCATCCTACAAGGTGTGAGGCATGTATGCCTTCACCCATCCTCTCAAGGGTTTTGTGAGCCCCTCTGTGAATAACATAATCAACCTGGGCTCTGAGATATATGTCGCTGCCACTCTACCCGCTAAAACTCCATGATGAATCCCTCTGTTGTGTCAGTTTGTCTCAACTAGGCTAGATCCCTAAAATGGATCTCTGGATCCCTCCTATCAAACCTGTCCATGAGTCTCTCTATGAACTCCCTATAGGAAATGATGTGATTGTGACCCAACTTCACTAGTCCATGATTCCACCACTCATGTGCCTCACACTCCAAGTGTAGGGTAGCGAAACGGATGGCCTCTGTCTCGATCATTTGGTTGAGCTTGTAGTACTTGTCTAGCTTTTGTACCCAAGCTCTAGCAGTGCATTTGGATGATCCGTCAAAAGAAGGTATGGTGAATTTACCAACTTTCCGAATGAAATTCAAATTATGCCCATGTTGTTGTTGTCCTCCTCTTAGAAGCTCTCTGCGACAGTTCCCGAGTCTGAGTCCACAATACTCGACTAGGGTCATGTCCTAATGGAAGTCACGGCCCTCTGGTTCACCTGCTGAACTCATCGTCTTTAGTCACATGCTGGCAGGACTAAAGCTCTGATACCACTATAGTATCCCATATCTGACTAGTTTAGGAAATGTTGCTAATCTACTATGTTTTTTTTTTATTTGATACACTGGGGGTTTCTGGATGCTTTTAAGCTGCATATTTTAACATGCTTGGTGTTTTTCACATGTGTAGATAAATAAGTGTTTACAAATGAATAAGCATACAGATAGTAAATGACACAAAGGACTACAAATCATACATTATGACATTTCTACGGTTTACAATGTCATATGCGGCTGAATAAAATAATTCTCTCAGCTAGATCAAGGACATAAGGATCTTAGTCGGAAATACAATAAGAAAATTAAAACAATGATACCCGATAATAAAATAATGTTGTTGGATCAATGGATGAGCTATAGGATCTGCTGCAAGCTACGACAACTCATACGATAATTGTTGCAAGACTGAAAAGTTCGCCCTGGTGACTAAACTCCTCGGATCTACCTGGAAACTGTCTCAAATAGTGTGCCCTGACCTCATGCACACTCTCGGTGGTTGACCAACTAAAGATCGACCCTCTAACGATTTGTACGGATCCCGGATGGACCCCCTAGGGAAATGCACCCCAACTGCTGTTGGAAATTGCGCCCTAGTGATTCCCCCCTCGGAATCGACTGATAAGGGTCTCAAATTGAGCGCCCTAGGCTCCTTTGAAATGGGTTGGAAGGATTTCCCTAGATCTCATTTGATGATCTCTCAGGAATCCCAAATGTGTCATGCCCAACTATCGCACCCTCAATGGCTGAGAAATGCACCCAAGTTGATTTCTTCGTCTGAATCTGACGAGAAATCAGGCAATAGAACTGTCCTGCCCTCCTCTCAGCTGGGTCGAAGGGGAATCCTTGGATTCTCCCTGGACGAGACAAGTCGACTCAACTAATGCTCATAAGTTGCACCCTCTCCCTGGACAAGTGCACCCTCACTGCTGCAACTGGATAACTGTTGCTGAAGTACGATGGAAGATCTGGGTGGTCTTCTCGGTGACTAGGGTGTGTCTCTCAACACCAAAATCAACCTCTGGGTGTCTTCCTCCTGGAATACACAAGCTCTCTCCTGAGACGTGCCTCTCCCCTCAACTAACAAGTCAAATTCTTCACAATCCTGAATTAGGTCGCTTTACCCTTTTCTTATAGCTGCCCGAAACTCTTATTCGTTGTTGACCTATTTTTGGCTCATTTGTTCTATTTTTAGCTCACTTTTGCTTAAAAGCGCTTTTATTCACTTTAAGCTCAATGTCACTTTTGAATTATAAAACCCTTGGCTGAAGTGACCTTTAGTAACCTTCTTTACTCCTGTATAGCCCTGGCTATAGTCTAACGTCGTTGTTTAGACTATTAAGCCTCCTCTCTGGAGCTCTTATTCGGAAAGAGACATTACAAGTGACCAGATCACAGTGATGAGAGAGGAAGTCTACTACAAAGTACATCTTCAACATTGGCTTAACTATCATTTCATCAATTAGCAAGAAACAACCCATAGTCGGCTTGTCTTCCACCGAAGCTAAATATAAAGCAGTTGTAAGTATCATTTGTGAGGTTGTTTGGTTAAAGAGAATTTTGGGTGGCATTGGTCTTCATCATCAAAATCATACACCTTTAATGTGTGACAGTGAAGTGTTCTCAAGATAGAAAAAATCTAGTTTATCATGGAAGACCTAAACACATTGAGGTGCATTACCATTTCATTCGAGAGAAAGTACAAAAAGGAGAAGTTGATCTTCTCTACTGCTTCACTGAGGATCAACAAGCACATTTTTCACCAAATCATTGGGAAAAGAAAAGTTTAGGAAATTTAGAGACTTGATCGGTGTTAAGGCCAATGAAATGGTCATTATGAGATGGTTTTAGATTATTTTTTTTTGATAGTTTTTTCGTGACCCATGGTACTAGCATGTGGCTAGGAAACCATGACTCAGGAGCATCTAAGTCGTCAAAATCACCCAGGGATCGCACTTAGCCTGAGCCACGCCAACCGTTAACATGGTTGTATTTTTGGTCCCTGCAGGTTTCGAGCCAGTGACTTAACATCACAGAGTGCCTTAACATCACACTCCGTCATCAATTATCCTACATCTCGGGGAATTAAATTTGTTAGCTAAATATCACTGACTTGCGGGCACCAGCCCTTAACATGGCTGGATTTGAGGTGTCCCCAGGGGTTTCGAATTGGTGACTTTCACTTACAGAGTGCCTTAACAATGCACTCCCTCACCCACTGCTCTAGACCTATGGGATGAGATGGTTTTAGAATTAATTCCCAATCCAATTAGTAATTTATGTTAAATAGTAACTGTTGAGGAAAAGGTATGGAAAACCTTACTCAAGCATTTTCAGATATTATCGGGCTAAGACAAGATAGTTGGGAATGTCACATGGGGTTTATACTCTTAACAATCGCTTAATCCACAAGTATTCATTACAAAGGACTAAGGTTGGTTTTTATGTGTTGTATATATCAATGCAAAAGAAGTGAACCTTAAACAAAGTTACATAAAAGTGTACAAAAATTATACAAATGTATATATGGAGATCAAAGAAAAAGAATGAACCAGATCATTAAAACACGTGAGACTGAAACAATAATATGATTTTTCATTTATTTCATTCTGAGATACAAAACCGAGTTCTCTCTAAAAACCCCTGCGACGGTAGGGACCAAAATCAAATTTACAAGCCTTCAATGGACACCATACAAAAAGACTATGACAATGAAGAAGAAAAATGAACCTAAATATCTAGATCAGTGTTCCATAAACTGTTGTCACTTGACTCTGCAAAATATTCTTTATCAACCATGAAACTCAATTCATGTATAAACAAAAATACATAGACTATCAAAGATAAACCATACACCTTTAGAACAAGCTACTGAAATGTGTGATTCGGTTTTTGAATCATGTTGCCTTCAATAAGACCCTATTGTCATTAAGAGGATTAGGTTTTCTAGTAAACTCAGAATGAATGAACTACCTTTCTTTAGTTAAGTCAAACTAACTTAACTAATTAGTTTGAGACAAATAAATAATAGTAATATATAAATAAGGGTCTTAAATAATAACTAAATAGGTGGGACTCCTTGTGACTCCCAATTATTTCCTTTTATAGTTACTTGACATAACAAATATCCAAATCATTTAATTCAAAAATATCTCCTTGTAACTCCTGCTTCATATATGCTCAAATAATAAATAGCAGAATGTAATTTAATCATGTCCCCAAAAATAGCATCATATCCAAGCCATCTAATAAAAAAAACTCAAATGAATGTTGTTGTCCAAAACAATGCCAAATATATGTTTGTTGTTCAAAACTTTATCAAAATAAAAAGTCTTCAACATATAAAACAACCTCAATTATTAAAATCCATATTTAGTATGTGAGGCATTAGGCCTCTTCTCGTTGTTGTCCCCTTTTGACTTTTCTATGGCAGTGTTTGACTCGTTATAGCCTTGAGCCTGAATTGCACTAATGACATGAGAACAACCATCCTTAACATGAAGGAGAGAGGAAATTGACTTGGAAGAATCTTTGGATGAGCTGGAGTGAGTGGCTATTCCCTTTCCTCTGTCCTGCACAAGCTTGGGGACATTTGTTTTTAATCATTTACTGGGATGTGATGACTTCATAGGTGAGACAACAGAGTCAACTTGGGCAACTTGATTTTTTGGTGGTGGAGGGGGTAATGGGAATGATGCAGTGGACCAACCGTGGTGGTGAACAAGAAGCTAATGTACAATCTCTTGCCAACCATCGTTGGCGAGAGTTTCTGGTCACATGGACACATGGGGAGGGACTCGAATACCGAACAAGTTATGATGTGCTTGGAAATGAGGTCTTTCTAGTCGGGGCTAAAAGATTCCTTGACCTACTAAGTTAAAGAAACCAGCTTGGACAAGGTGGTTCAATTCCTAGGGATCAACATCGAAATGTGTAGAGAATCAAGGTCTTCTATGACCTCTCTTCCTATTTTCCCTGCCTCTGATACCTCTACAATTACTGCCCCTGTTGAAAAAGCTCATCTAGTAGCAATATTCAATGAATCATGAAAAATTCTTAATAATCCATACATGAAACTCCACTTAAATAAAATCAAGAGTTGGCTCTATTATTTACCACAAAACTCATGCAATTCATCCATAAAAAGTTCATTAATCAATTTCCATATGAATAGGGAATGGGGTCATTAGGAATATGAGGGGTTCGTAGTGTGCGTAAAATAGTAGCATGAAGGGGAAAATATACATGGATATTGTTCAAGCAATCATAAAAATAATCAAACTGTGTATATAACCAGCTCTCAAAACACCAATCATCAATTAACCTCGATCTCCATTTCTTTTATTTTCATATAGCCTTTTCCTTAAAAATGAGTAATAATAGAACAAGGAGTGAAAAAAAGTGTAAGTGGGATAATGAGGGGAGTGTAATGTGCGTAAGATGGTATAATGGAAGGGCCTTCAATGGTTACTGTTCTTCATTATCCATACAAAACAATGCCATCATCAATGAAATTTCCAAACTCTTTCTTGTTTCAAAATTCCAAAACTGGTGCTTCACTTCAAGACTGTTCACTATGTCTTTTGTAATTACATTTACATAATTCATTTAGTAAAGACTGTCCAAGAAACAATTCAACAGACATAACACAACCTGTGCACAATAGGGTCAAGGAAACATAGTATTCCAACAACCAAAACTAACAGTCGAGGTATGGACAAACTGGGTCCAAAACATTGCCATCGGTATTCTTTAACCACTACAGAATTTCTCGAAATCAACCAAAAAGGAACCCCCGTGGATAACACAAAATTAAACTGAGATTTCAAATAACAAAACTTCCAAAATTCTTGTTCACAGAGTTCATTCAACATATATATAATTCGTCAACAGAGGTATTCTATCCATCCATAGAAATCGACAACCATAAGCACGCTAACACAACACAACTATATCTCTTAAACAATGTCTTACAATGCTGTCATCGCTTCAATATTGTCACATAACATATTGTATTTTATAAATAAGTGAGCTTGGCATTAACTCTTAAGTAACAAATCAACAAAAATCTCATGACAAAAGAGATGAGAACAACGCCTCTATCAAATGTTGGGATAGCCATCCTTACACAGTTATTCAAATATAGGGTTTAAGATACCATTCATCAACAACAATGAGGTATGGGAGAGCAAGTAGGAAAACACTTTGAGGGTTTAATCAAAAGAACGCTTCAACATTATTTTACCACTTTTAATTTCCACGGACCTCTTCACAGGCCCTTTATAGAGGCCGCGAGCAAAATATCCATGATGTATCAGAAATGCAAGAAACAACAAAAAGCCAGAGACGAGACAAACCCGAAATAATTCCCCACAAGTAAAGCAACCACAGTTACATCAACAACGAGAAACATTCACACATCGTTCAACTGTGAATTCACTTGCATATAAACACCACAGAGACCAACTTCATCAAAATCCAATACACAGTCAGAAAAAAAAAACATATGCCATAACCTTGGAAAAGCACAGACAGTAAGCAAATGCAAGAGCCAACTTTTGATTTAATTAATGAGCAGAGCAAGAATTCATGGATGGAGTAGCAAGAACCCTCATACCTGGGTGCAAAAATGCCAAGGAAAATCGACAAAGTCCGAACACTTCTTCCATGGCCAAGCAAAACGGAAGCAACAACAACCAACAAAAATGACCAAATGCAAAATAGCAAGGGTGGCGACCATCGAGGTAGGTTAGAGTGACGTGCATTTACTGCACGTCGTATCCACACTTACTCCTTCAACCATAGCCAGTACGAGCGAGATAGCCATACAACGCATAATCCACTATTTCCATAACAATTCAGTGCAAGCGCGAACTGCCACCATTTTCCTATACTTTCAAACTTTAACATATCCGCCAACCTTTTTTTTTTTAAACCCCGATATAATATATGTTAACACTTGCTAGGGAGACCATGCCCCAACTCTTAAGCTTTAAACTTTAAACAATGGCACATTACCCTTTCAACAAGAGATCCACAATACAATTATCATTCATTACTTCAAGCCTGGAGTTTAGATTTCCTTTTAAATTGAGTGCAGCAGAATAAAACTTATGATGACTATCAAAACAACATCATTTCTCCTTTAATCACATTGCCCATAAAATTTGTCGTTTGACTATTTGTTTTAAAGAGTAACTTAAAGGCAATAAACTGTAGAATTCATCTCGCAACCAAGTCATAAGCACATAAGCAAACGTGTCATCCTTCTTTCATATCCACACACGGGGTCCCACCTATTAGTATATTATTAATTATAAATAAATAATAAGGCATTGCAACCACTTTGAATGCAGGTACCTATGTTGCGCTTTTGGGCGTCAACAGTAACTAGATAGTTGTCTCAAGGTTGTTCCTTTTCAGTTAGCTGATCTATAGGATGCTCTCTAAGGTTGTTAGTTTTCAATTAGTGAACTGTAGTGCTTGTCTCTAGTAGTTACCAGATTTGTAGGGAGTTGCATAGTAAATGGACCTCAGCATTAGGAAAGTTAGTTTCAATATTATCATAAAATCAAGGACATGAAGACATGCCTCTCTGTATTACTGAATAAATTGAAACAAAAGTGCAACAATCTTAAGTTTTCTTGTCACTCCATTTTTTCCTAGAAGTCTGCTTTACAAGATTAGAGAATAATGACCCTACCATCAATTGGCTACAACAAATTATTATCTCAGTAGAGAAGTGTAGTTGAATTTGTTCACCTTAAAGAAACCAGTTACAATAGCCAGAAAAATGGCTTTTGGTTGGGACATAATTAAATAAAATTATGTCAGTCAATGACCAAAATAAGTCAATGAGACTTGAAAATACAACTAATAAAAGATAAACACTTGATAATGAAGTAAAGTACAGGACAGGAGAGAAAGACAGGGAGCAAGCAATGCCATGACAGAGAGAACAAGTCAACCAAACCGTGTACAGAAACTAAAGATAAAGCAGTCTTTAGCCAGTGTGAACCAGCATTTATTCTTGACTTTGTCTGTCTTCATTGAAAGAATAAAATACAATTAAGTTTTTCGACAATTCCTTTTCTCGAATTTCCATTATTTTTCTTTTACATGAAATCAATTTGCTAACACACTATAACTTGACAGGACCAAAAGCTAAGTTTGCAGTGTCTGCTGTAAATGACAGTCATATACAACTGCAATCCATTGAGATTTGTCACCTAGGCCATTTCACTATCTCTATACTGTCTGTGCCCTAATTAAGCTAACATACTATATATGATGATTTTATTATCATGAAAGATTAATCATATTAGGATTGAAGCACTGGATGTATTGAGTAATGGGCAGACTTGGTGCCTGGTTTCTTGTTTGATATCAGGAAGTACTAGTAGAAATGGACAATCACCCATGATTTTAGTCATTTGAATTGAGTGGAGGTTCCTGTTGCTCCCCATTTGAATTGTAGCTTCCATTTTACTAATTAATCATTCCAGACGAAAGAACTGTTTTCTGACAATCTGAAGCGGCGTATTTGTAACCTGATTTTTCACTCAATTTCTTGCGGCGTTCCTCATAGGTAGCTGCATAGAAAGAAGTAAAGTTTAATTCATATAAGTAACTATAATGAAACTGACAGAAAGTATACCATATACACATGGAAAGAAGAAACACTTGAAGAATATATAGAAAGAATAATGTCATTCTCCTAATAACTGATTTGGCCATCCATTATGGTTCAAGGCACATATTAAACCTTCTATTAGTTGTGCATCAAAATAGGAATGCAAAGGCACCATTATCTGCCAAACAGGATTTTGATGTGATGTATATTCCTCTCCTGATAAAGGTGCTGCTATTTCCTTTGTCTAAATTTGTCTGTTTTGTCTATAGATAATAACTGATTAGAAAAATTATGTGGGTTATGATACGCATGATATATTTATTATGTAATTTTATTAGAGGCCTTTGGAAAGCACCAATAGAATTGCTCAGAGAACCAAGTTAAAATGGAGCAGGTAACCCAAATAAAGATCATTTGGGTAGAAAAACAGCTCAAATTCAGACTTCAGTGAGGCCCTCTAAGGTCAATAACAGGTCAACTATCAAGTTTATCTGAAGCCAACCTAAGCCTTGTTCATCTTGCGAAGTCATGAAGACTTGAGAAGTTGCAGGATAGAAAGTCACATTCATGCACATGTTGATGCCATATTGCATCATCCACACCTTGAGTACAATCTCTGTACCGGTCTTTGCACAAATGCAGAAAGAATTCAACTAGCAGGTTTTTAACATACAAACTTCAGTATGCCCCTGAAGTGCTGGAAATCTAACTTTGCTTTAAAACAGAAAATGAGTCTCACTTCATTTATTCTTATTTCATTTGCAATGCACCAGTCTCTATGGAATTAAAAAAAAATCCTTACCAGAAAGGAGCATCAGCAGTGTTATCACTGATCAGAACCAACCCTGTTTTGTCAAAACCAGCTGGTTCGACTGATTTACAGGGGTTGCCAATTCCATACTAATCCATACGCCAACACGTGGGACAACAAAAACTACCCCCAAAATAAAAAAATAAAAAATAAATAAATAAGCAAAACCCTAGTAATTAATGGTAGTAAAAGTTGGCATTCTCCTTTTTCTCCTTTATCTTTCCTTTTCTACCCTTTTACTTAAATTTTGAACATTACCATTAATTATTTCGGGATGTTTGAGAGTGGTTCCAACCTCATTGGAATTCACATGGAGGAAGTAGAATTTTAGATCCCATTCAGAATTCAGTGGATTTAACAGTTTTCAGGATTCAGGATTGGCAGGATTGCAACGTTTCCACTAGATTCTATCATGTATAAGGGTACGGAACTGGCATTTAATCAAGAGCACCAAGCCCTCTATATGACTCAATGTTGGTGGTGCTAATTGTTGAACTCCTCTGTCATGACCTGAGTAAAAAAGTACCCTTCACTCGAGCAAAATCACTGATTAGGCAAGTTAAGCTTTTTCTACCTTATTTTAATGCTTGAATTAAGGAGTTTCATCAAAATTGGAGGGTGTTGACCTATGTTACCGGATCCGTCTGGTCTGAACGCTGGATCCGCGGATCCGCGTTTCAGATCCGGATCCGGATCCGGATCCGCCCAGAAACGGGTCGGAACTGCCACGTAGACGTGTCTGTTTGCAGAGGAAACAGATCCGGAGAAGAGGAAATGGACCCTGAGAATTGGAGACGGATCCCGAGGAAACCAACCCCACACTCGCGCGGATCCAAGGAAAGTCAACGTTGTTTTATGTCTTTTTAGGTTTTTGGAAACTGTGCATAGTGCAGTCAGCAGGTCACGGGTAGTGGAAACTGTGGTCAGCGGCTACGAGCAGCCAGGCACACGAGCAGCCAGGCGCACGAGCAGTTGAAGCTTGACTGCTGCTTGAGTATTTTAATTTACGATTTAGTTTAGTGATTAAACTTAGTTTAGTTTTAGTATTTAATTTAGTATAGTTTTAGTATTTAATTTAGTTTTAATTTTAATTTAGTTTAGTTTAGTTTTAATTTAGTTTAGTTTAGTTTAATTTAGTTGTAATTTTAATTTAGTTTAGTTTTAATTTTAATTTAGTAATTAGTTTAATTTAGTTTTAGTATTTAATTTAGTTTAGTATTTAGTTTTATTTTATTTTAATTTAGTTTAGTAGTAGTTTAAACTTGTATCAGTTCTAGTGTTATATTTCTAATGTATCAGTCATAGTTTTAAAAACCGGTCTAACCGGAACCGGAACCGGCCGGTTTGACCGGTTAGACCCTCGACCGGTTAGAACCGGGACAAAAACCGAACCGGCCGACCGGTTTTTGACGGAACCGGCCAGTTTGGTACCGAACCGGCCGGTTCCGTCTTAAACCGGCCGGTTCGGTTCTAATTTCCTGTAGGACGCCCGCGGACCTCAAAAGTCAAATTTTTTTTGGTTTTTAAAAACCCCTAACCCCCCTAAACCCTAAAAACATGTTATAAAGGGACAACC
>ML784682.1:18881-29589 GCA_009831015.1 Picea engelmannii
GCTGACCAAAAACCATATCAACAACAATATGTTCAACAACAAGATTGCATACTTGATCATCTGTTCACAGGCTCTAAATCAAATTTGGAACTTGACTCAAATCAAACTTGGGACAAGTGGTTCCCATTCCCTTGACCGCCATTCGCAAGTATGGCCAAGAAGAGATCTAGCACATCAAATTGTCTTCCAGCGGAGTCTAAAGACTCGATCTTCAACTCAAAAGACTACATCAACTAGGCCTCGATCATACCCTAAATCATCAAATATTGAAAAACATTCATGTCCATCAACTATAGAAATATCTCCAATCAAGTACGACTGTACTTGTGTATAAATTCGGCGATAAGACTACTCCAATAATTTGGCTTCCAAACACCAACGCCAATTCCCTAACCATCCAAAATGAAGTTGTTTCCTCTTGTGCTTTTGACACCTTACTGAGGGATGATTTGTCTTCCCACAAAATTTGGATGGGTGAAGATTAAAACAGTTTGACTTATCATGGCCAAACCGGTGACAGTGTTTGCACTGTATGGGCTCTTTATTCGACCAATTAGCAACATCATCATCATCTATATCATGTACCTATTCCTTACCAATATTTGCAAGCTCTGTCATCTTATCATCATCCAAAAAACCTCTACTCACAAAGAAAACAAGTTCACAATAATTAGGAAAATGAAAAAGGTTGTCAGCATCCTGTACATATCCTAGTCCATATCGATTTCATTTAAATCGTAATTCTTCCCATGGTCAAAAAATACACTTATCCGCAACTTTTTCTGACATAGGGACTTCATCTAACTTATCTTCATGTTTATGACTTTCATTACTAGTCAACTGAGCTTCTTCATTCTCATCCTTGATGTCATTAAAATCACATTGTTGGTGTCAAAGCAAACTTAACTCACCAAACAGGTAACCATTGTACTGAGGGTTCACTTGTTTATTGCAATTGTAGATTTCGTAGTTGAGTTAATTAATGTGCGCAATATTGTAAATAGTTCTTCAATTCTTGCCATTATGCAGAATATGGAAGAGAGATGCTTGTATGTTGATGCCAGAAAATTCAAGTTTGTATCCTGCTGTGCATGCCAAGAGTGATCGTCCGATGCATAAATGTGCCAAAAAATACAGGATAACCAATGACTCACACAAACATCCTAAGATAGACCCCTTATTCAATTTCGGGTGGGTCAAAGAAGACTCCTTATAACCTCCATTCTTATAACTCCATTACAAAAATCATACTAACCAATACTCTTAACAATAGGTCTTATAACTCCTCTATGAAAATAAAAACCTTATAACAACTTTACAAACACTCTTTAAATTGGTGATCACTTAGTTTTAACACTATACCCTTGAGCATTGTAAAACCAAGCCCATACAATCAAAGGCTTAACCCTAAAGACTATAGGGTCATCTTTTTTTTCAAAACTTTACAAATATCTTTAAAAATAATTCTGAAAAATCTAACAAAAATAAAGCATAGATACATTAATTTCTAGCTTTACCAAGTCAAGGTGCTTCCTTTTGCAATGGATGCATGCCCTTCTTCAGGATCTAAAACACAATCCTACACATCTTTAGTTATTGGCGAACTCCCCATCGTGTCGATCTTGCATCAAGAACAATGCTTGCAGGCTCCTAACATACAACACAGGAAGTCATGGAGGAATCCATCTGGAGAAAGACTTTTATCACAGCTGGACAGTTTTCCTACATTTCAAATCCGAGAGGGTAAATGTGCATTGACACCATGAGCTTGAAGAGGTTCACAATTACTTACAAATTTATTAAATCGACGATTCTTTCAGGAGAATCTTTGTTCGAAAAAATCTCTTCTGCAACAAATCGGTCCTAAATATCAAATAAATTGCTCCCACATTCCCACACAGCTTTCTTTGGCAACTTACCAAATCGTGTCCTCTTTGGCTATTCTTATCTCAAGTTACACAGGCTCCAGTTGACAACTTTGTATTCTCTCAACAAATTAACCCATGACCAGTTTTGAACAAAACTCTAAATAACAAACTTCAAAGAACTTCTTTTGTTACATTTATTTGCACTTCTTTTGTTACATTTATTTTCGAAAACGTTTTTACAACATAAATTCTACATCACGCTATCTTCTCAGCCACTTCTTTTAATTAAAATAATGAATAGCCTTATAGTGTTCGCATCTTTTTCTCCTTGAGTACCTCGATCTTTTGTAGACTATGTCTATTCTTAATGATTCCTCTTGTCTTTAATTCAATGCCTTCTTCAACGGACCACGAGAATCCAAAATCTCGCTATTGTATACTTACTTGCGGACTCCATGATTGGTATTGCGGTCCAGAAAACCCTTCTTTCAGACAACTCAATTTCATTGCTTCAGACTGTCCAGCGAACGCCTTTTCCTCAACACTTTCTGTGGACGAGCGCGGCATATAAAATGATCCCAAAAGCTTGTAGAAAAACCATTTCACAATCAAGGTTTAGATATAACTGCAATAGTGAACCAAACAAAGAAAAGTTATCATCAGTAGTGTTATTATTCGCTCAGACCATATGATAGGCGAAACGTGCTATCAGATATTCAACGGTTCAACTGCTGAAACATGCATCAGACTCCTTGATCCGTTATTTTATTTTTTTTAAGCTGCAGTGGATCCCCTCTCTGGGTTTTAACAAAGCCATGCACATGTTCTCTCTATTGCAAACTAGCGATCTCCACAGATGTCATATACACACACTTACACTAGGACAACAATGGTTCAATCGCTCTCTCCTACCTTCGGTATGGGCAAGATTTCTCCTCAAAACAGATTCTCCTTCAACATGACACGAAAAACTCAAAGACAAATTAGAAAACCAGCTTCACTTTTAACATAGCAAACCCTTGGTTCATCCATTCAGATTTTGTCTACCTACTACCAGGCCTATAAGATCACTATCATTCTCTGATACTACTGTTAGATTCATAATGAAGAAAATAGCAGAAACATAATGTAAATAAATGAAGCAATCAGGAAACTATGAAAAACAGAGATAAATAAACAAAGGTAGAAAAGATATACTCGATTCATCAATGCTTCTGTAAATCATCATGTACATAGATGTACATATATAATACAAAAGACCATAACTGTCATGTAACTGAATAATAATTAGGTTAACTTAACTATCCAATTAAATTATCATTAGTGTTTTAACAGCGTCTTGCTGTTGTGTTGGGCACGATTTTTTATTGTCTAGAGGTGAGAAATAAGTTGTCATCATTCTCTACACATTCCCCACTTTATTTCTTAATGGGGTGCATTACTCAACTTGGGTATCGAGTTATTCACCTCAACATACTCCCTTATATGTTGGTTGATATATATATATATATATATATATATATATATATATGGGTTGTGTTCTTGAAGGCTAAGTTCTGGTTATTGGAGTGAATAACCTTGTAGGAGATTGTTTCTTATCTCTTTCATTGCTCCATATTTGGTGCACTTACACTCACAGAGGGTCGACTTTAGTCTCAGGACCAAGCTTCATCACTTCTGAACATTATTGTTCTTGTGTGGGTCAAGTTCCTATGTATTTGGGTCGAGAGATTTATGGAGGGACAGTGTGCGGTTGTGTATATTCAGTGCTATATTGGGGATGATTTAGACTGTTATCTACAACCCATCTACTCTTTGGTATCAATTGACATTATTGTGGGAAGAATATGAGTGACAACCATCACCTTTTCAAGAGATTATGCAAGATTTTCTACTTGTATGCAACTTATATTGCTATCTGGATGAGTTATTTTTAGCTACAACACTGGTGTATGAGAAAAACGCCTTGGAAAAAGGACTATATCTTCTTATAGAGGTTAAACACAATGAAACATAGTTATAATTTATGGATAGATGCAAGTTTCGTGTGAAGGAAGGAGTGAAAACCATCAAATCAAATCCTTGTTGGTTCGATGCTACAATCATAATGTTATTTGAGCAATTTGCAGCAGTCTAACCATCTTCATATCATGTCTGTAACAAATACAAATTTATGGGATGGTAAAGAAGTCATTCATGGGAAGGAATTTGGTTAATTCGTCAAAGTGTTTGACGGAACTACCCAACAAAAATAATCATATTTCACATTAGATTTAATTGGGGAAGAAATTTGGCAACTCATGCAAGAGTATCAGAAGAATTTTACAACCTTGTTAGAACATCCAGAGTGGTTCAGGGAGGTGGTAAAAGGATCCAAAACTATTGATGAAGTAGAAACATCACATCACATCAGGATTGGAACTTTGGAAAGCCTCAGTTTGACTATTTGGAGCATGTAGTTGGAAGCCATGATAGGGATGTGTACATGGAAGATGACCAAGCGGTAGATAATGTCAGCATGATGACCTTAAGTCGTTGTTGGAATTATGTTAGTTTAATAATGCTAGTAAATCAAAGATCTGTGGAATTTCAACTGTTTAGATAAATACAAATTAAGGATTTTGCTACCTGGGCGAGTTATTTTTAGCTATAACGCTGGTGTATGAGCAAGACGCCTTGGAAAAGAGGCCATATCTAGGTTAAACACAACAAAACATAGTTCTAATTTGTGGATAGATGCAAGTTTCCTGTGAAGGTACGAGTGCAAACCATCAAATCAAATCCTTGTTGGTTCGATGCTACAATCATAATATTATTTAAGCAACTTGCAGCAGCCTAACCATCTTCATATCATGACTGTAACCAATACAAATTTTTAGTTGTAATGGTAAAGAAGTCATTCATGGAAAGAAATTTGATCAATTCATCAAAGTGTTTCATTGAACTATCCAACAAAAATAATCAGATTTCGCATCAGATTTAATTGGGTTTGAGGAAGATGAAAACCTCTGAAGAACTTAGTAAATAAATTTGGCAAATCATGAAAGAAAATTTTTACAACCTTGTTAGAACATCCATTCACGGAGGTGGTAAAATGATCCAAAACTATTGATAAAGTAGAAACATCACATCAGGACTGGAACTTGGGAAAGCCTCAATTTGACTATTTCGAGTATGTAGTTGGAGGCCATGTTAGGGATGTGTACATGGAAGATGACCGAGCGGTAGATAATGTCAGCATGATGACCTTAAGTCGTTGTTGGAATTATGTCAGTTTAATAATGCCAGTAAATCCAAGATCCGTTCTATAATTTCAACTGTTCAGATAGATACGGATTACTCCAAATCTCTAACTTCAAGTACTCGCGAATCCCAATGCAAATATCTCAAATCAAAATTTAACCATTAAAGTAGAATACAATTTTGGTAGGGAAGAGATTAAATGTTTTCATTATAAAATGGTTATTGTACTTTTTGTTGGGTATGTGTTATATTCTTTGCACGAGTAGTAGTGTCTGAGTGCCTGCGCCGGGCATGCAGGGGGGTAAGAGGGGGGGTGGAGCCCCCCGCGTGGGGGTTCGGGGGCAGCGCCCCCGAAATTTTTTTTTTGGGCCGACATATTTCCGGGACCACATGATATTAGGTGGTTTTCGGCACATGGTTTTTGCCGATGGTTTTCTGTTTCCGGTTAAGGAATTAGGGTTTTGGACTAATCCAGGTCATTGGATTAGGGTTTTGGATGCCGCTGGCTCCTATATGTATATTGTATTGTAAACAATGTAACACAATTGTATGAATCTAATATATGTTGGTTTTCCCGGTTTGGGTTTCTAGGTGAAAAATCTCTGTGTAATGTTTGTATTTGCCATTGCATATTTTCTGTTCTTTTCTGAATATCAGTTTGCAGTAGATATTGTACAAGGTTAGAATTTACACTATTTCTTAGTTTTCTTGAATTTTGTTTTGATGCGTATTAAAAAAATTATTCTTTCATATATAGCTTCATGTAATAGCATAATTGGTGAGACGAAAATATATATATATAATTGAGCTTGATGATTATAGTATATCTAGGCGTCACACTTTTATAGACTCAAGATTGCACGTGATTCTTTATAACAGTTCATTATCTCAATTAAAATGATAATATTTAGGTAATGTTATAATTGTTTTATGTTATAATGATATTAGCCACAAGTGTGATTTAAGTTGGTATATATTTAGGCACGGTCATATCATTGGCATGTTAAACTTTTACTGAGACGTTTGAATTTATGTTGGCTTGACATTATAATGTTACATATCATAAGTCATTCAAATTTTATGAGGTTGTTAATGGGAAATTAACATGTGATTTGCGATGAGATTTAATTTAGGCCATTGTCTTATTCGATTTTAATTACTTTAAATTGATATATTTATATTTTTATATATATGACATATTTTATATATACAAGTTTGGGGCTGTAAGAATTAATATAATAGGTAACCTTATATATAATAATAATAATAATCTATTTTTAAAGTCACGTTTAACGATTTGATTGATAAAGTTTACAAAGGTATACATACCATACCCCCCTCTAGATTTGAACATGTGACCTCTTAAGAGGAAACACATGTTTTTAACCATTAGAGGTATGAGTTGCCATATAATAGATTGCATTGCATAGCTATATTTATAGATACTTCTATATATGTAAAGAATATTTAATTTGTCCTAATTTTTCAATCTTGCACAATATAAATATATATTGTTAAATTAATTTTATACTTAAATTAATTTGATAACTATGTAAAATTGTAATGAAATTTTTATGGTTGATTTATATATAGTTAATAAAATTGTGTTTATCCAATGAATTATTTTAAGAATGATGAAATAATAAATCAATTCTAGTGTTATAATGGGAGTATTTAGTGTTCTCATCAATTAAATTCAACATTTTCAATCTTGTATTAAATAGGTAATTCATGAGTATTTTCATAATGACTAATTACTCCTGAAATTGACATTATAATTATTTGAATGCAAAGACGACTTTACATAATTAGCAATAGCATGACAATAAATTGTACCATTGTAACCTATGCAATTTTTTTTTTCAATAATTGACATTGTAATTAACACATTTACTTAATTTTGAATGGTACAATCAATGTTTTATGGATTCAAATTGAAATCTTAATTAGAAGCTAGTGATTAATATTTCATGTGACAATATCTTATTGAATGTTATTAAGAGAAATTAATGGTAAGTATTGGTTATGCATTTTATGAAGTTTCTTCGATAAGTTATCTTCAATGATTAGTTTAGAATGATTTTTGAAGTAGATTTTGTCATGTTCTAAGAGCAACTACCATTCCTAAGACCTTAGATGGTCAAAATCAATCAGAAGTATCTTGGACTATGAGAGTTGATTATGTGTCTTGAAGGTCATAACCTCGTAGGTAGGATATTGGGTGGTTAGATTATTGTTTTAATTGTATTAAGTGACCAATAGTATTGGATTCACTTGTGTATTGTTAATAGTAATTTTTGGAACCTTACTCAATTATGATTGATAGTTTGTGACATAGTATAGACTTTATAGTATATGCTTCACTGTAGAATTTTTGCAAGGATGAAAGTGATTAAATTAATTTTTTGTATTGTTGTCTCAACTGAAGTACCTAAAAAATGTACCAAAAAGATATATATATATATATATATATATATATATATGGAAATTGAGAGTGCTTTAGTTCCAACCAATAAGCTCTCCTTCCCTATCAGCCTGCACAACCCAAATAAATGAACCCCTTCCTCTTCCATGTAGTCCCTCAGGTCGTTCCACTTCTCTTCAGGGCTCCATTGCACTCGACGAAGAAGTTTCAGAGTTATGGCTCCAATAACTCTAGTTGCAACAAGTCCATTGGAATTTCTTCGTTTTATGCCTTCATCATTGAGATTGCTTTGATTCTAGTGATCCTTTTTCCTGATCTTCCATCTTCCATAGACAACATCTCATCTGTATTGAAAACATACAGTCATCATGAGATATCATTATAGAAATTTTCAATCATCAATGTCAAATCTATTTATATAAGAAAATATATTTTTCTAGGCATGAGCTTCTTGCTCATAATTCCTTTGGCTCTTACAACTGCAGGAATCACCTAATACCATTATTCCTACAATTTTCCCAACCTTCAATCATCCAAACCAATTGTTGGCATATCATAACAATTTTTAATTTCTCACATCTGTTTATATACATGAAATAAAATTTCCCCCAAGCATGAGGATTTTGCTCATAATGATTGGCTCTTGTAGCGATAATAATTTGTCTTATGTATGTGCTTACATCCTTGCCACATCCAAGACCATCCTCCCTACAATTTCCTCAACCTTTCATTCGACCACACAAACTATTAGCATAACATAACAATTTGTAATTATTAATTTCTGAAATTTATTTTATACAAGAAAATAAAATTACCATGCATGAATTTTCTACTCATAATGTTTGGCTTCTGCAACTGTAGATATCAATCTTCCCTGTGTATTACATCCCTACCATATCCAAGACCATCCAACCTGCAATTTATTGATTTACATTCAGCCAAAACAATTTGTCAGTAATTATTAAATTATCATTCCCAAAATTGTTTTATATAGGAAAAATAAAATTAACAAGCATGAGCTTCTGCTCATAATAATTTGGTTCTTGCATCAATAGGCATTGGTCTTATTTATGGGATTAAATTTCTTCCATATACAAGACCATTCTTGTTGTAATTTCCTCAATTTTGTTCTAGCCAAACAAGATTGTTTTTCTTTGTGACTATCAGAATCAACAACTCGCAGTTCTCGTACTCGCATGACACGGGGTTGATTCCTGTTTTATACCTCTATAACCTCCAAGTGCGTCCACACAACTCACAAGCATGGTGCACAGGTAAATCGAGGTGAGAATCGAACTTGAGACGTCTTTTTTACATTTCCTTCCATTTACACAGCACTTGCCAATCGGTTTGCACCCCTGCGGGCCAACCAAAAAAGATTGTTAGTACTCGTGCACATTTTCAATAGTTCATGAAATTATCTCATAATTGAAATTTACCAACAATTCAATCATTTCCAACCGTTATTGACATTAAAATGGAATTCAATTATTAATTGGAATGAAACCATCATTCTCTACAAATGTATTATCAACTAATGTTTTCTTTCTTCTATCTGTCATTATTTTTATTACTCTACTCCCCTAACAGAGATTTTCCATAATTCATCATTATGTAACTAATTTAACCTGCAACTTTTCTTGCTGCAATATCTAACAAATCCTGAAGTGTTTTCAACTTCATGAGTTAGAAATGATCACATCATTTCAACTATTAGCATAATCATTTCTAGGTTATATAATATATACATGCATTCACCAAAATGCATTCAATAATTCTTGTAATACCACTTCTAACATTTTTAATAGCTCCAAAAAGTTATCGCAATATTGTAGCAAACAAAAATTCAATCAATTTCAGATAGTATTCATATTAAATATGATGGAGCTATCCATCATTAGGTATTTTTAGTGCCATGTGATTTTCATAATGCAACAATTAATTACCAAATAAAATAGAAAACACTATGTGAATACTCATGGGCACATTTACACAATGAATACATGAATTGATTACATAATACCACATAAATGTGTCATGCATTCACCAAGGTGAGTTGGAAGTTCTGGCCAATGCCTCAACACATCATCCACAAACTTCCTATTACTTGTCTGACTATTTGGATGCCTTCCTTTTCAACCGAAAAAAAAAGCACCAAGAATATAATTCTTCGGTGCTCTTCAGTGTTGGAAAAGAAGTTGCATTCCAAAAATAAACTATACAGTAGATACCCTT
The DNA here is from genome assembly GCA_009831015.1 of Picea engelmannii. Taxonomy (NCBI): domain Eukaryota; kingdom Viridiplantae; phylum Streptophyta; class Pinopsida; order Pinales; family Pinaceae; genus Picea; species Picea engelmannii. Next base: position 28,653 of record ML784682.1, read on the forward strand.
GAGCACTCACATAGCACTATATCCCTTACATATCCAACCATCTCATGGTCTCACACATGACTAACTCTATGGATATTTATTGTTATATCAAGAGTATGTCTCCTGAATTAACCTGGTTATGATCCCATAACAAATCATAACACAGAATGAAACTAACATTTTGTGTGAATGTGTTAAGCCCTAATATTGGCCCATTACCCCTTAATTGGGGCATATTAGATTAGTAGTGTTGTTTTATTTATGTCGGCTTTAGTCCATTAGTTGTAATTATACCTCCTAGTCTCCTATATATACCAAGGAGACATTTTCATTTTGAATCATCTTGTACTTGAACATTTAAGTGGGGTAAAAGGAGGTTTCCCCCTCGAAGAGGCTTATTATTTGAAATTATCTCTTTTTCAAGGCATTGAGTACTTTTCCTAAGGTTTTTCTATGCTATATTGATGTTTGGTTCTTAACATATGGTATCAGAGCTCAAGGTCTTGTGGTTTCGCTGCTACATCTGAGACACCGTGGCCTTTTCACTATAACTTTTTTTCTACAACGTTTCAGAAGGAACGACTTGGAGGGTATTTAGTAGACTGATCAAGGTACGTTGGGTTAAAAATTTATCTCCTAAGGCCTTATACTTTCGGAGCTATAGCCTGTACAAGATAGGGTTCTGGAATCATCCTGAAATGAGCCTTTGCAGACTTTTCGCTATAAAAAAATTTCTGTAATGTTTCAAACCCTGAACTCTGGAGGAAATTTACAGAAATTAGTGATTTATCTGTGGTAAAAGTTTCATCTTCTGTGTCATCTTAAATTTGTAGATACACCCTGTGTAAGATAGGGTATCTGACTAGTCCTATTGGCTAGTCTCAAGAAGGTGTTCCAGGTAAAACAATCATAACTTCTTCCTAGAGTATCCAAATTGTGTGGGACTGGTTGCATTGGA
>ML784682.1:34732-65579 GCA_009831015.1 Picea engelmannii
CTATATATACCAAGGAGACATTTTCATTTTGAATCATCTTGTACTTGAACATTTAAGTGGGGTAAAAGGAGGTTGCCCCCTCAAAGAGGCTTATTATATGAAATTATCTCTTTTTCAAGGCGTTGAGTACTTTTCCTGAGGTTGTTCTATGCTATATTGATGTTTGGTTCTTAACAGAATGCATTCCATCATCAATAACATTTATATACTCTAGGAATTTGGTCATTACATATCAGTTTAAATATTGAAAAATATTAACTGAGGGAATTCTTACCTCAATTCCATTCAACATCAATGCATCAAAATAAAATAAATGCATACCTGCATAATTGTTATCAACCTACTCGATGCTATCTGATCAGATCGTATTTGTAGAATCTTGTAGGCTTCCATCTTCATTCTTTTTATTACCATTCCTACAACTGTGACACCCTGGTTTTAACCCTTATGAACTAGAATGTATTATGTAATTGTGACTTAGGTTGGTGAGACGGTAAAGTTGAAAATGGTTCGGAGTGCCTACGAGATGTGATACTTCATATACATTAATAAAATACACTGTTGGTTGCAAGACAAACAAGGAAAAAAGAGATAGGCGGCTATGATTCCACGATAGAGGGGGTTTGAGGGGGTAAGTATTTTAATTATTATTTTATTTACCCGTAATTGATTTCATGGATAAAAGGGGTTACATGAGCTTCTTGGGAGGGAGGCCATGTGGCTCTCTTATTCATGTAATTATATAAAAATCCCTTGGGGGTTGTTTTGGGTCTTCTTCTCGTTCTTCATTTTCCTTCACTCACTCGGGCTGAATTTGTGTGCTCTTGGTCTGAACATGGATAAAAATGGTTTTTTGGGTGGCTCTTGGTCTGAACATGGATACAAATGGTTTTTTTGGGTGGCTCTTGGTTATGTTTTCTCACAATTGTGAATCCTGAGAGTCCTAGCATGGAGATTCTTGAGAAGAAGCATCAGAGCCCTGGAAAGAGATGGACAACCTAAGGGACAGTGTGGCAGATAAGGGGGTCCATTCTCTTGGGTTGTGCATGTTGGGTAGAAGAGAGTTGGTGTACTTTGGATTGTTGTGAGTGTTGAAAGGGTTCTGATAGCTTATGTGTTGAAAGGCCTGTTAGTTATGAGATTGATGGAAGTTCAGATAAATTGTCCACAACTGAGAATTCTTGGAGTTTCTAGTAGGGATATTTCCTGAACAATAGCACTCAAGCCCTGGAGAGAAATGGGACATCTTGAGGGACTACATGGAAAATAAATGTGCTCATTTCTTTGGGTTGTGTAGGCTTGGGGGGAGAGAGATCTGGAAATTTAGATTTGTTGTGTGGTTTAGAAATCTGAGAGCTAGTTAGCCAACTATTGTGTGTTTCATATTTGGCCTAGGACCCTTCCTTGTGGATTCATAGCCTTGGCTCAGGGGTGACCTGATGTTGAGAGTAAATGAATATCAATGTCTATAGTTGGGAGGAATGTCCTTGGTTTTTAACCAGTTGGTGGATTTTTACTTGAAAGATAAGTGCTCTTTCTGTTTTCTGTATAATGTTATTTTACTGTGTACTTAAATATCTATGAGATATGTATTTAATTGTGCCTGTCTGCTGGTTATTTGTTGTGCATGAAACATTTTTAACTTCTTTATGATGTAGCATGAATCTTGTCTTATGCATGTGATTTTCATGCCTCTAACATTAATGAGAAGTCCTTTGAATTCAAGAAAAGTTCAGCGAAGTGAGTCTTGGGACTACAATGTGCCCCTCCTGTTGTTGGTTGGGTGTGTTGCAACTTGTTTAAGTAGCGTATCCCAACCTATGAATGGCTAGGTATGTTACAGATTGGTATCAGAGCTTCTAGTTGAAACACCAGACCGGTATGGGTCGGGTCTGTTGGTTAGAGCCTTGTGGTTGAGATAGATTTATGACCTTGAAATCATAAATATTAGGAGAGATGGCGTTGCAGGATCATGCATAAGCCAGAACATTGGAGCTCCTTTGAAATAGATCATGGGATCGTGACCATCCCTTTCAAATTTTGGAATGATCACCACTGTGGGATCAAGGGAGATCTTGATTGTTGGATTAGAGGGAAGGTGAGTGAGGGCTATCCGATAAAGGAGAAATCAAGAAGTTGGGAAGATTAATTCCCAGTGGTTAGATCTAGCTGATCGATTGTCATCCATCAATCGAATCAAAGCATGAAAGGTAATACTTTAGAACTTTGTTTCTACGACGATCTTGGTAGGAAGGTAAATATTGAACTATTGAAGGCCAAAGTCGCGAAGTCTCATCAACCATCCAATTTGATGGGAGAGGTGGAGGGATATTCATCGTTGATCATGGTCACCTAACATTGAACACTTCAAGAGTTTTAAAACTTGTTGAACTACTACAAACCAGAGCCCCAAACCACCAAAGTCCCAAAATTTTCGTTAATTGTTATATCGAGGGAAGGACTTCAAGAGTGTTGTGGGTCATCGGATCTAGTAGTGGTGGAAGGGTATCAAAGTTAGGAATTCAAAACTTCACCACTCTGACAATTTCTATGTATGTTGTAGAGAAAAATCTCGAAGCCCCAAAGCCCTGAAGTGTCGAATGCGCAAAGTGTAGAGTCGTGATGTCACGCGGACCGTTAGATCTGGATCAGTGATTATGGATCCTCTATGTGGTTGATGACATGGCTTATGCCACATGATAGGGGTGTCGTGTGGTGAAACATGTCCGATAGACTTGGTACCTTTCAGACCCCGATCTGTTTGTTTTTTAGTGACATGTGGCACATGTGCCATGGGTCCACGTCACCCTAGGTGACGTCAGCGTGTCATGTCATCTCTAGGGGTTTCCAAGTTTCTATTAGTGAAAAGTGTTGAAGATCGAAGTTGTGAAGGCATGCATCCTATTGATCTAGGATCCCTTTGGGACCTTTCTCGATCATTGGTTGAAATGTGGATGAACAGTGTACATACTTTGACAGATTGCCACTCCAGGGAAGTGGAGGACTCAGGAATGGAAATATCTTGGAGCCCTGGAGTGTCGAATTTCTAAAATGGTTGAGAGTCATTTGTCTCAATGCTTGATTAATTCACAACCATTGATTTGATTGAAGCCTTTAGATGGGGGTAGGAACATCCATTTAGATATCGATTGTCCATTTTTTCTAGTGAAATGATTGATCGGGTTTGGCAAATTGCAACTCCAAGGGAAATTAGAGTTGGAAACAGAGAACAGTCGAAGGCCAAAGTACAGAGGACTTGGTCCCACGGTCGGTCTCACAATGAGGTAAAAAGGGCCTAAAAGTAAATCAACCCTCATAAATGATGTTCATGCAAGCTCTCATGTTGTAAAACATGGAGCAAGGCACTAAAGAGTGATTAAGCCTATGGTTCCGAACCGTGGTCACGTGGAACTTGGTTTGAATGAAGGTGCTTGGGAATAATTTGATTTCTATATCAGCTAAGGGGGTTGAAAGTGGTTTTTTTTCAGGGAGCCCTAGATTTTAGCTCTGATATCTGATGGGGGAAAAAATGCAGTCGCTGGAAGGATGATTCAAAGGATAATGACTTACAATTATTCCAATTTGAATAACTATGATATATTTTTTCTTCATAAATTAAACAGAAAATGTACATGTAAATTTAATTGACAATTTTTGTATGATATGTATAGTTCTAACAAGATGGATGCTTGCAAGTTTGTCAGGATTAGAGGTATAATCAGATCAATTCCAGTCTAGGATTGGATATCATATTCATGGAAGCATGACATATCTTACAGAAGTTGTATGAGACAAAAAGGAACTCAATAATAGTGGAACAAAAGTATTAGTCAACAACCACATAATCTGAATAAATTGCAGGTACAACCAAGGCAAGAATCCTCACATAGGATATGAATCTAGCAGGTTAAAAATTTCGTTAATGGGCATGGAAAGGAAAAGTATAATTTCTTATCCTATAAGGAAGAGAGGTGTAGACATTTGTAAATCTTAAGTTTGAAAGAAATCCACTTCTGATATCAGAATTCACAATGGAAGCAGGATGCCAATGCAGAGAAATTGGAGACTGAAAAATGAATGCTCTCTCACTTGAAAAGTGTCACTGAATGAAAATGGACTTCCATTGGGAATGGTATTAAGTGTTAAAGGTATGGTTCCATAGGGAATTGTTAATGAAGTAACCTAATGGACAACTAGGATTGATAGTATTTGATTCAAGAATGTTGTGGTAGTTGAATGTTTTGAGCTACTTCATTCCACGTTGTTGGAATGTATCCTAAAGGTAAAGTTGGATATGACTACCCAAAAGGAGTTGTTGCAATTTAAATACATTTGTTGGATTGGAGACTGGCCAAGTGGAACTTGGATGGAAAGTGTTCAGACCAAAAAACCATAGTGCAGATGAGTAGAATGGGAGCACACAAGGAAGCAATGATCTGAAGGAGTTCAAGGACAACCAACTGCAACATAAATAGATAAATAAATAAGTGAATTGAAACAAAAATCCACTAGAGTGCATGAGGCATACAATGAATTTAAAATCCATATGCATTAGTAGGCATGCTGACAGCGAATGCTTGGTGCATATGGATTTCTAATTGTGCACATGCACATGCTTGAATATGCATATAACATGCTTGTGAACTTATAATAGTTTATTATTATGAAATAGTGATATTATGGAAATTGAGTATGACTAATGATGGATTATGTATTCATGAAAAATGATATGGTATGGTTAAATATGTTTTTGTTGTTGTTGTTTATGATTTCCATCTATGTGAAGACCCATGAAGGTGGTAGAAATGGTGATCAAAATGATGGAGGAAGTATGTGAGCCTCTACAAATATTAGTTTATCAGATAGAAACAAGTAGGTTGATAACAACCATGCAGGTGTGCATTTAGTTTCTTTTGATGCATACATGTTGAAGGGGATTGAGGTAATAATTCCCTCAGTTAATTTTCAATATTTAGATTGATATGTAATGGCCAAATTCCTAGAGTATGTAAATGTTGTTAATGCTAGAATGCATTTAGATAAAATGTTAGTTGCATATTATGTTATGATTGGTTATGGGATCATAACCAGGTTAATTCAGGAGACATACTCCTTCTATAACAATGAATATCCATAGATCTAGTCATTTGTAAGACCATAATATGGTTGGATATGGAAGAGCTATAGAGATATGTAAGTGCTCTGATGTTTCATGTCCACATGAATGGAGCATAGTGGTGAGGGCATCCAGAGGAGGCTGACTGAGATAGTCAATGACATGATTGGAGATACTTGTCTTATATTTGATGTTGAAATGGAACTATTGCAGGTAGGTGGACCACTTTTGATGGCGGTTGTTCTGCAATTTCCCATGTGTCTGTATAAACTCTAGAGGCTTGTGATAAGTGTGTATGATTGTATATTTCCCCAGAATGTAATGTTTCCATTGATGACAAGCTTGTACAATGGAATACATATCCTTTTCATAGGTGGGGTATTTTCGGACAGTATTAGAGAGTGTCTCATTATGGTATTCCACTAGATTCCCATGTTGAGTGAGAACTGTGCCCACAGCATAGTTAGATGCATCAGTCTCAATCTCGAATGGTTGTTGTGGATTGAGTAAGGAGAGTACTAGATATGATCATAAATGATGTTTCATATCAGTGAATGCTTGTTGTTGCTTCTTCCCCCACACAAAATTGTCCCTAAAACCACCCTTGGTCACATGAATCATCGTTAGAAATTGGCTAGTTCCAAGAAGCTTCGAAGCTCGGTCGGTGTGGTTGGGGCTGGACAGTCACAAATGAATTGGATCTTAGTTGGATCAACATGTACCCCATGCTCATCAATAATATAGCCTAGGTATTGGACCTTTTTCATGCCAAAAGAGAATTTTTCCAAGTTGGCATAAAGCTTGTGCTACCGTAGAGTGCTCAAAACCTGTTGAATATGTCATATGTGATCCTCCCACATTCTTTTGAAGATGAGGATGTCATCTAAATATACTACCACAAAGGATTTGGTGAATGTTATCAATACATCATCCATCAACCTCATGAAATTGGTTGGTGCATTTGTTAAGCCAAAGGGCATGACTAGCCATTCGTAGAGACCTTCTTTAGACTTGAAATATGTCTTCCAGACATCAGTTGGTTCGATGGGAACCTGGTGGTAGCCAGAATTCAGGTCAATCTTGTTGAATAACGTTTCCCCCTTGAGTTGGTCAAGAAAGTCATCAATCACGAGAATGGGGTAGTGGTTCCTAACTGTGATTTTGCTTAAGGCTTTGTAATCAATGGAGAGTACCCAAGTCTCATCCTTCTTCTGCACCAGTACAATCGAGATTCCGCAAGGGGAGGACATGGGTATGATGTGCCCCTTTTGAAGAAGCTCTTGGATATAACTCCCAATTTCATCATTCTCCATCAACGAGCACCAATAGACTGGTCCATTAGGTAGAGGTGCGTCGAGCGTCAAATCAATTAGATTCTTAACTTGGCAGTCTTTCGGTACCCCTGTAGGTGAAGCGAATATGTATTTGTATTCTTCCACGATCCCATCCACTTGCTTCTGCTGCAAAGAGAGGAATTATGTAGAGGCCACAGATGTGGTGGTGACCTTCTGCTTACTATGAGAATGGATCAAAAAGAATATGAACTTCCCGGTCTATGAAATGACCTTAATGCATTGCCTAGAAAAGATCAAAGAAATAGCAGTAGCCGATGACACCTTTTGGATCATGTACAATTGTCTACCCAAAGTAATAATAACACTACATGGTCTAAACTCATACATAGCATGATTCTTCCACAAATATGGTTGTCCTAAAAGAACATCACAAACTTCAAGGGGAGCAATATCACACAGTACCTCATCTTTGAAAGGCTTGATGTCATAGGGTAGATGAAACTGTTGGATAATTTAGAGATCTCTTCCTCTACGAAGTGAGCCGATGGTGTAGGATTGCGAGTGTGGTGTCATTGGCAGGTTCATCCGCCTGAAAAAATCTATTGAAATCAGGTTATTCTGACTATCGTTGTTGATAATTAAATGAATTGGAGCCCCATTGAACCATATCTACGAGTGAAAGAGGCATTCCCCTTCCTGTAGTTCTTCTGGTTAACTTGACCRGACTTTGGTGGTAGCGACCATGGCATTGGGTTCATCATCGATAATCCGCTTCCCTCCTTTAGGATTTGACTCGGAATCAAAATCATCCTCTGAATTGGAAGCCTTAATCTCGGCCACGAGGGACTKCTTGGAATGAAATTCATCGATGTTGTGCCAAGGACTTTTATGGTACTCACACCATTTTCTCATGTCCTTCTTCATCTGCTTGTTTCCCTTCTTGTGTTGCGGCTTGGACGGATTGTCCTAAGGGCATCCATATTGACTGGGTCCCTTGCTATGTGGTTTGGGGTTTCCTTTGCCCTTTTTCAGCTGTGAGGGGTTTGCAGATCCAAACTCTCTTCGTTTCTACTTAAATTTCTTCTCGATATTGACAACATATCTATAAGTCGTTCCTAATGAGGCGATATCCTGGAAATCCATTTATGTTTGAATGTATCTATGCAAACAACCACGATATTTGAGCACCAAATAATGCTCAAAATATTTGATACCCAATTTGATGTGTAGGGTATGGAAAATATTGGTGAAGCCCAGTACTGTTTGGTCCCTTTCTTGATGTAGGGTGGTGCATTTGGTGTACTAGTCCTCGTAGCTTCCAGCATGGTAATATTGTTCTTTAATGGTGTCCTAGAAGGAATCCCATGTAGGGGCCACCACAAAAATTGCATATTCCTCCATGACCATTTACTCAGAGTAAGTATCTCACTTGTCTTTAACATGGGGAATGACCTTGAGGAGTGAAAAAGTGATCTTTTCCCTATCGAAAAAATTATGGACCAGAAAATATCCTTCGAGTAGATTCAACCATTTATCTATAACATCCGCATCTATCAGTCCTTCAAATAATGGAATATCAAAATTTACCCATACCTTAAAGGGGGTTGCATGGCTGCTTAATGAATATGCTTCTCTCGTGGGAAACCGTCGAAGGATCTGTGCGAAGTTGTCCATCATTTCCTTCCATTGTCACACGAGGGCTTCCTCGAGAAACATTTTAATAGGATCTACTACTCCATCATATTTATTTTTGTCTCCCATGGGTTTTTGTCGGCCTCAGCACGACTGATATTGTAATGGCTCGATTGGTTCGAGTCCCAAATTCTTGTACCCAGACCTTGTCGAGGACATGCACGAAGAAAAATAAATGAGGAGAAGACCGCTCTGATACCACTGATCCATATTTAGGAGAGGAACGAACTGATTAATAGATTGAATACAATAAACACAGATATAGGGAGATTAACATAAATATCCAGTGAACAATATCTTTTATCAAATAATGAAATAGGATGAAATTGTAAAACTGCAGAACTGAAACTTGCTCGAATGTTGGTAGCTATATATGAGAAGATATGTGGCTACTACACACATCCACCTGAGAAGAATGGATTACAATGAGGCTCCGGAGGCCCTTTTCATATTACTCATGAATTCCAAAACCCTATACATAAAAAAACATAACCCTGGAAGGTGAAACACCAAAAGTCATGTGGGCCCTATGGGTAAGTTGGTGTAATTTGGTACCTCAACTTCCCATGGTCGTAACTTTTGCATACGACCTCCGTTTTAGGCGCGTGATAGCCTGTTGGAAAGGTATTTAACAGAAATACACATTATGTTATCAAAATCTGGCTCTATCTACAATATGATTGTGGCGACTAAAAATAACAACGGTTAGGGCCCCAAAATATCCCTGGAAGTTGAACAAGATGTGTTGACATAAAAACATACAAAATAGGCCAGTTGGATTAGGCAAGAGGCCACCCGTATCCGCCTGGATAATGTGTGAGGCCTCAAACATCCCCAGAAATGTATAACTCACAATTATAAAGAAGTACAAAAATACGTGCTGAATAAAAAATGGGCACGAGGAGCCAGGTGGAATAGGTGGGTGGACACCAATATCCACGTGGATCAGGGAGACAAAGAGAGTGGGTAGAGAGAGAGTGAGAGGAATTGGGGGAGAGATATTGGGGATGGGTATATGTATGAGAGAGAGAGGAGAGATAGGGGGAAGGAGGGGAAGAGAGAGAGGGAGGGAGGGAGGAGGGGGTAGAGAGAGAGTGAGACTGAGTCTGAGAGGAAGGGGGGAGATAGAGAGAATGGGGGGTAAAGATATATAAAGAGATAAATGGGGGGAGAGTAGAGGAGAGAGAGAGAGAGTAAGATATAGTGAGCGAGAAATGGAGGGGGAGAGAGGAGTATATTAAAGTGAGAGAGGGGGGGAGAGGGAGATAAGGGGAGGGAGGGAAAGATCCAACATGAGTAAAGTAGATCTTGAGAGTGAGATGGAGATATTTAGGGATAGGTTAAAGATATATGGGGGTAGAGAAAGAAGGGGATGGAGGGAGAGAGCCAGGAAGAGCAGAAGATAGGTCGAGAGTGAGATGGAGAGAGATAGAGAGGAAGGTTGAATGAGTTATATTGAAAGTTGTTTATGTTTTTGGTAGTTCCGGGAGGTATTCACCTCCATGATACCTCCTACAATTGATAGGTCCAATATAATGTGGATAAATTGATAAATCTCTGATTATCAATAGATGGAATTGAATTTCATTTGGAAACTCTCACTCTTCAAGCCAAATGTGTATATCTATTTTGATCTCTTGTTGTAAGAGATTTGAATTTTCTTTATACATTCACGATAGGAGTTCATCCAAAATCTATTGTGGAATGAAATATAAGTGTACTCTAGTGTTCAATTTAGAAAATCGAAGATATGTTATGAATCTAAATTCCTTGTCAAATCTTTCTTTGTTTGAATTATTATATTTGGAATCATGTGGTTTAAGATCAATTGAGGGTTGCAATCGATGATCATAATCCATTGCGTAGATTTTACATGTACATAGGTTAACGATGAGTCTTGTACCCGTAATTTAAATCAAATATCATTTTTCTTTGAGATTGGAATTCGATCTGAAATCAGATGACCCAGATTCATTACGGAAGTTAAAAATCATGTTGGTGGACCCAACCTTTGGCGGACCTGAAATATTATAGAATGAACTTATTTTTTGTAGATCTAACGGTTTTTGTTATTCTAAGGGCCGAATAATAGTTATGTGGGAAAACTGAAGGTTTCATTGATATCGTTATGCATTAAGTGGTATGAGAACATGAAATTTTGATTACTGTAAGTGTATTAAAGGGAGAATTTATTTCTCACCTCTTCCAATTATAGAAGTAGGACAAATTCAAGATTGTAATAATTCTCAAAATAATCTATTATATTATGAAATGGCATTTCAGTTTCAAAGAGAACGTGGAAGAAGAGGTCATCTAGGTAGACCAGTTGCAAATGCAGAGGTGATGGAGGAAATGAGAACTATGCATGCAGAAGTTAAAGCCATAAGAAATGTTGGGAGAAGAGATCTTGAATCATGTGATGTCATTGAAGCTAAGCAAGAGGATAATACAAAAGAAGAAGAAGTGACATAAAAGAATCTTGGACTCAAATTATTAAAATCTGTTATGGGAGCTAGTTCAATGTCTGGAACATAGATAGTTTCATACAGTGGAGGCTTAAATCCATAAGAATTGGTTGATTGGATCACTGTGTTAGAAAAATAGTTTGATTATGATGAGGTTCCTTATGAAAAGAAGGTGAAATTTGTGGTCACAAAGATAAAGGGTCATGCTTTGCTATGGCAGGATGGTTTTCAAGAAGAGAGAAAAAGGAATAACAAACAACCAATCAAAAGTTGGGATAGGATGGTTGCAAATTTAAAAAGGTAAATTCTTACCTAAAGATTATAATCTTTCCTTGTATAGACATATGCAAAATCTGAGACAGATATTTATAACTGTTAGAGAGTATATTGAAGAGTTTTACAAGGTGAATATTAGAGCTGGTTATATTGAGGATAGCTCAGTGAAGGTAGAAAGGTATATGAATGGTATTAGATTAGAAATACAATATGAATTGAGTCTCTTATCACCAAATACACTGGAGGAGGCATATCGATGTGCATTACAGGTGGAAGAGAAACTGAATAGAAGACATAATTTAGGAAAAGGAAAAGGTCAAGCTTATAGAGGTAAGGGACAACAAGATGGAAAGAATAAGGTTTCAGATTTGAAGGAAGAAGTTGATACATCAAATCAACAAGAGCAATCCTCAAGAGGAAGAGGAAGAGACTTCAGAGGAAGAATATATTTTCAGAGAGGCCGAAGAAGAGGCATAAGATATGAGGTCAGATGTTATACATGTGGTAAGACAGGCCATATGTCATGGGATTTTCTAGAGAATGTTGCAAGACAAGGACATGTATAGATTGCACTGCAAGATGGAAATGAACCAAGAGTACTAGAGGAAAATGTTGAATTTCTAGAGGCAGGAGAATCCTTATTGATGAGGAGAAATTTACTGAAATCAAACAAGGAAGCATGAACCAACAAAAAGAAAAAATATGTTCAAAACAATGTGCAAATCGAAAGGTAAGTGCTTCAAATTGATTATTGATAATGGTAGTACTGATAATTTGGTTTCTCTTGAAATGGTTGAGAAGTTAGGACTGCAGAAGGATATGGATCTTACACCATACAAAGTTTCTTGGATTCAAAAAGGGCATCAAGTATTGGTGAATGAACAATACAGTGTTGATTTCTAGATTGTAAATTATAAGGATCATATTTTATGTGATGTCATTATGATGGATGTTTTTCATGTGTTGTTGGGCAGACCATGGAAATATGACATAAATGTGGTGTATAATGGCAGAGAGAATAATTTTACATTTGAGAAGGAAGGCAGAAGGCATACTCTTATTCCTCTTAAGGATGAAAGAGCAAAAGAGAATACAAGTCCAAAAGTATGCTTGGTCATAGAAAAGGAATTTCTGAAGCATGTGCAAGATGAAGAGGTAAGTTTTGTTGTTGTTGGAAAACCTAGGACTGTTTTAACCAACAAAAGAATAAATGACTTCCCTATTGAAGTTAAAAAATTGTTAGAGGAGTATGTGGATATTGTATTTGATGATTTTCCTAATGAACTACCCCCTGTTAGAAGTATTAGCCATCATATAGACCTGATTCTTGGAGCTATTTTTCCAAACAAATAAACTTACATAATGAATCTAGCATTAAATGAAGAGATCAACAAACAAGTGGAAGAACTGTTGAACAAGTGATTGGTTAGAGAAATATTGAGTCCATGTTTTGTACCTACAATGTTGAGTCCAAAGAAAGGAAGAGAGTGGAGAATGTGCACATATTCTAGAGCCATAAATAAAATCACCATTAGGTATCATTTTCCTTTACCCAGAATGGATGATTTGATGGATTGTTTAAGTAGTGCCAAAAAAAATTCAAACATAGATTTAAAAAGTGGATATCATCAAATTAGAATGAGTGAAGGTGATGAATGGAAAACAATCTTCAAGACAGACAATAGACTATATGATTGGTTGGTTATTCCTTTTGGTTTATCTAATGCACCTAGTACTTTCATGAGACTTATGAATGAAGTACTTAAGGAATTCAGAAGGAAATTTGTCATTGTTTATTTAGATGATATTCTAGTTTTTAGTAAAACCGAGAAGAACATGTTAGACACTTGAATTTTGTTTTGAAGAAACAACATCAAGAGAAACTCTTAATAAACTTGAAGTAATGTTTCTTTATGAAAACAAAATTGGTTTATTTAGGATTTGTGATTTCACAAGAAGGGTTAAAGATGGATCCAGAGAAAGTGAGACAAATTAAAGAGTGGCCATCTCCAAGAAACATATTTGAAGCTAGAAGTTTTCATGGGTTGTCAAGCTTCTATAGGAAAATTATAAAAAACTTTAGTGGTATTTTTTCTCGAATTCTAGAAATTCCGAAGAAACAAAAACAACCATTTAGATGGACATAGGAAATAAAAAAATGATTCAAACTACTGAAGGAAAAGATTACTGAGAGACCTATCTTAGTTCTCCCATATTTCAGCAAAATATTTACAGTTAGATGTGATGCCAGTGGGACAATAGTTGGAGGTGTTTTGAGTCAAGATGATAGGTCGATTACATATTTTAGTGAGAAAATAAATGATGCAAAACAAAAATACTCCACTTATGACACAGAATTCTATGCAATGATCCAAGCTTTGAAGAAATGGATGCATTACCTCATTCCTAAAGAGTTTGTTTTATATTTTGACAATCATGCTTTGCAGTTCATAACTAAGCAAGAGAAATTAAATCAGAAACATACTAAATGGGTAGAATTCATGCAAAATTTTACTTTTTAATTAAAACATATTAGTGGAAGGTCTAATAAAGTTCCATATGCTTTGAGCATAAGATGTTTAGTTTTGTAGGAGTTCCAGGTTAATGTTCTTGGATTAGAACATCTCAAAGATATGTACCCTAAAGACGCAGATTTTGAGGAATCATATGAAGCATGTCATAATCTAGTTTTGAGAGATAGAAGTCCATGGATGGATTTCATGCTACAAGAAGGATTGTTGTTCAAAGGAAGTAAATTGTGCATTCCAAAATTTTCAATGACAGAGAATCTATTGCAGGAAAAGAACAATGGAGGACTTGCTGGTCATTTTGGCAATGAAAACAATTATGCTCAATTTTTGGCAATGAAAAAAATTATGATTCTATTTTTGTTATGGTAGATARATTTTCTAAAATGGCACATTTTATACCCTGTTATAAAACTAGTGATGCAACTCATATTGCAACTCTATTTTTTAAAGAAGTAGTAAGACTACATGGTCTTGCTGTTAGTATTGTTTCAGACAAAGATACTAAGTTTGTTGGACACTTTTGGAGGACATTGTGGAAGAAATTGGGAACAAGTATTAACTTTAGTTCATCCTATCATCCTCAAACACATGATCAAATTGAAGTTACAATTTTTTTTGGGGGTAATATATTGAGAAGTTTGGTAAGTGAACATCCTAATCAGTGGGATTTAGCTTTACCACAAGCTAAATTTACTTATAATGACTCACCCAATATAAGTACAGGGTTAAGTCCTTTTAATATTTTCTATGGAGTGAAACCAAGAGGAGTATTTGATATCATAGGTTTGGGACGGATGGAGAAAAGAAACACAAATGCAAAATATTTTTTTTTAGATATGTAAATGTTGCATGAAAAAGTCAAAGAACAGTTAGAGGAAAATAGTTGCAAGTACAAAAAAAAGAATATTTGAAGAGAAGGGAAGTTATTTTTGAAGAAGGAGATTTAGTATTGGCACATTTGAGGAAATAAATATTTCCTAGAGGCACATATAACAAACTAAAGGTTAAAAATACTAGGCCTTGCAATATTTTGAGAAATTTTTCAGCCAATGCTTATGAGATTGAACTTCCATGAGACATGGGACTCTCTCCCGTATTTAATGTAGCATATTTTTATTCTTATGTGAAACCTAAAGAAGAAAATTCAACAAATTATTTGGACAGAGACATAGGACAACAAATAAAATGGTAGAAACAAATTCCTATAGAGAAGAAGCTGTAGATGGAAAGAATTATGGATACCAGAGTGTTGAAGAAGACAACAATACTATGAGTACTTGGTGAAGTGGAAGGATCATCCACTGGAATATGCTACTTGGATAATTTTTGCACTCATACAAAAAAGTGGTAGTACTATAGAAGAACTCATGAACAGGAGTTCATGATTTTTTTGACCTGATGAGTCTGATGTAGGAGAATGAGCTCAAAGAAAAAAATCATCATTTGATTTGGAATTCAAAATCAAGTTTACCAAAGAGAGTTGGTTCTATTAATTTTTTTTCTTCTTTAGTTAAATTTAGAATTCAAATTAAATGATACAACAAGGATTTTGAATCCTTCTTTGTAACAGAGATAGAAGTTGTTTTGATTTCTAGGAAAGATTGTAGGATCTAGGGTTGAATAAGGTTCTCGATCCAAATATAGTGGATATGATAAACATAAATTGATTGTATTTAAGACCATTGAGGTTCTTGTGTTCAGTGGTAGAGAGTAGGGAGCTTGGAATGTGGATAAACTAATAAATATTTGATTATAAATAAAAGGAATTGAATTTCATTTGGAAACTCTCACTCTTTGAGCCGTCTGTGTGTATCTATTTTGATCTCTTGTTGTGAGAGATATGAATTTTATTTATACATTCATGACAAGAGTTCATCCAAAATATATTGTGGAACGAACTGTAAGTGTACTCTATTGTTAAATTTATAAAATCGAAGCTCTGTTGTCGATATAAATTCCCTTTCAAATATTTGTGTGTTAGAAATATTATATTTGGAATCGTGTGGTTTAAGATCGATCGAGGGTTGCGATTGACAGTCATAATCCATTGCGTAGATTGTACATGTACATGGGATAACGACGAGTCTTGTACCCATAATTTAAATCAAATATCATTTTGTTTTGAGTTTGGAAAATGATCTAAAATCAGACAACCCAGATTCATTGCAGAAGTTAAAAAGCATGTTAGTGGACACGACCTTTGGCAGACCCATAATCTTATAAAATGCACTTTTTGTTTGTTGGAAATTCGATATGAATTTGGAACTTTAATATTATGTTGGAATATTAAACCAAATCTCCATCGTATATCTATAGATCTAAAAATTGTTGTTAGTCTGAGGGTCACATGATAGTTCTTGTTGGTTGTGGAGCCTGATTATCTTCCTGATTCATAGGTCTTTTGTTTTCAGCCGTGTTTATACCCCATGAAGTATTTACACCCTAGAAGTATGTACACTCTTCTACATGGGGGAGTGCAGAGGGGGGTTTCCCCCTCTACATGGTCCACGGGTTCGGGGGCAAAGCCCCCAAAGGAAAAATTTTCTTGCAAATGTATATTGTAATTTCATTGTAAATCTGGACCATTCATTATAAGGTCGCAGATCTAATGGTAGAAATTATGTTAGGGTTTTTTACCCTAGAAGGCAACCGTCTGTTATGAGGGAAATGTATTGAGGCTATGCATGGGAGCGGATATTGTATTCTAAGATAGGATACTGTGAGAGAACGAAGAGGAAGTTACAACAACTTTGTTGTAGGTTTTATCCCTTCATTTGTTGGATAATAATAAAGGAAGGACATGACAATTTCTCTGGTGGACGTAGCCCACATTGGGTGAACCACATATATCTATGTCTCTATTGTATTGTGTATCTTATGTATTTTATTTATGCATTTGTTTTATTTTATTGCTCCGTGATCATTTTTTTCTAACAGTTATGTGGGAAAACTGAAGGTTTCATTGATTCGTTTTGCATTAGAAAATCTTGTTTTCTACTAGTATTTTCTTTGTATGTGATTGTCTTTCTATTGGATATCATTTTGTAGTAGGTCTCCTGCTCTACTCAGGGGTGGCACTTGAGGATGTCTATGGTTGGGTTAAAATGAAAGATAATTTCCTATGGTCAAATGAGAAAACCCATTTTTTTGTGTTATCTAACTTGCTACATTACAAGTAGGTCTCGTAGTTGTGATAGAAATATTTAAGTTTCTTTGAAGTCATAATACTAGATATGTACTTGTTGATCTCCACTCTAGGAGATATTCTTTTCTTTTTTTTTCATGTTCTTGGAAGGTTATCTTCCATGGAGTTTTTCGTGGAGATGTTGTTTCTTTTTTTCTTTTATTTTGTTGTTTTGGGCAGGTTACAACCAAGATAGGTCACTAGTGATATCCCTGAGAGAGAGCCATTGTGACTGTTGCAAAAGAAAAAATATTAGATGGTATCTAGTTTGAGACATGAAACAGTCTCACTATACAAGGAGTTTATATGGATTGATAGTTTTACCAATCCAAATCTTGTCACATGATTCAATCGGTTTGAGAAAGTGATAACATAGAATAATTTATCATTTACATTACAAATATCTTCCCGCCCCAAGGAAGATGGTGTTAGGTCTTCCAGATCTTTTTGTAAAGAATGATGGAATTTGTAAATCTTAAGGGGTCCTTTCCGAGCAGTGACAACATATCTAAGGGGATCTTATGCAATCATATTTGTGTGGACCCATGACAACTATTTCCTTTGACGAGAAGATATATTTCTGGAGATATAGATGATATCATATGGAGATTGACAGTGAGAGGAAGGAGGTTATGATGAATTATCCCCCTTCACCCTTCAGCATTTAAGAGGGATCTAGTTGATCCCGTCGATCTAGATGATCCATTTGATATTCCTAGATATATTGCAGTAGGTTGGAAGAGGCCTGTGTGGGATCATTAAAATATGTAGGAGGGAGAAGGACATGCATCTCTTGTGGTACTTTCTGAGAAATCCAGATACCATAGAGACATTCGTCTACGCTACAACTATGATCCACATCCTTGATTCTTGAGCCTTCCTATTGTGATGAAGTAGCCAATTAGTAGATGTGGAGAGAATCCATGATGTAGGAGTATTAGTCCATCATGAAGAATGAAGTGTGGGATATTGTTCCGATACCATAAGGGAATTTTGTGATGACTTCTAAGTGGATCTATAAAGATCAAACATACAGCTGACGAGAGCATCGAGATGAAAAAAAAAGATTTGTTTCTAGAGGTTTCTCTCAGGTGGAGGGAATAGATTATGAGGAGAAATTTGATCCTATTTCTCAATATATTTCCATCCAGGCAATCATATTCCTTACAGTATCCATGGGATGGATATTACATTAGGTGGATTAGAAGACAACCTTTCTCAATGAAGAGATTGAGAAAGAAGTGTACACCAAGTAGCTAGTTGGTTTCGTGATACATGAGAAGGAGTCTCATGCGTGCAGATCTATGAAGGCCCTGTATGTACTTATTCAGGCACCTCGAGCTTAGTATATGAGGATTGATGGATATGACCAGATATATGTCTATTCTGTGAGTACCACATAAACATATAGTATTTTTGATGGCAGCTCACAAAGTAATGTGGCTTCACAATCTCTTTGTAGACTTGATTGGTTAGTGATACCAATATGTTCAAGACATGATGCAGAGGGAGACATTATAGGTGCAATACTTTCCTACAAAAAACCATATTTCATATGATCTCACAAAGTTTATTACCAGGACAAAGTTCAAGAACTTCTGTGAGAGACTTGGCATGATTCCTCCCTCATTGAGAGGGAGGGTTGATGATTGTAACTTCCTAAGACATTCTCCATATCGTACTCCTCTAGACTGATTCAAGTTGATATATGAGGTCACCTATGTGAAAGGTTAGATCCTACTCCTATGGACTTAGTTGATTTGATATATGAGATGATTCATACTCCTCTGGACTGAGTTGAGTTGACCTATATTTAGTCTCCTGTCATACTCCTCTGGACTGAGTTGACTTGACTTGAGATGGCTCTCCAGTTCGTACTCCTATGGACTTAGTCTTGTTGACATCTGAGAGTGATGTCCCTAATGGTTGAGCACTAGAGGACACGTCATGGGGAGTAGACCCGTGACGTCACACTATGGGATAAACCCTAGTGTTTCTAGAGGGAGGAACCTCTAGAGGTCCACATGGGATGAGCCATGTGTTTACGTGTCCACATGGAATGAGCCAAAGAGAGAGGAGGAGGAAAGGAAGGGGGGGAGAGGGAGGAAGGAGGGGGAGAGGGAGGGAGACATTCGAAGAGGGGAAATATAGAGAGGGAGTGGATGCAAGAGTGTGAGGCATGGAGAGGAAAGGTCTAGTTCTAGGTCATGGTATAAGTATAGGTATAGGTATAAGTCTAGGTATTGGTCTTGACATACCTTTCTAGGTATAGGTCAAGTAAATTTCTTTCCTTACCATGCATTTCCCTTAAATGCACCACTCTTGCTAGTGTGTGAGAGTGTGGGAGGGAGAGAGAGGAAGATAGAGAGGGGAGGTAAAGAGTGAGTGTGTTAGAGTGTGGGAGGGAGATATAGGAAGATATAGAGGGGCGATAGAAAGTGTGTGTGTGAGAGTGTTGTAGGAGAGAGAGTAATATAAAGAGGGGAGGGAGAGAGTGAGTTTGTTAGAGTGTGGGAGGGAGAGAGAAGAAAACATATAGGGGGGATATAAATTGTGTGTGTGAGAGTGTGGGAGGGAGAGAGAGGAATACAAAGAGGGGATATAGAGAGTTAGTGTGTTAGAGTGTGGGAGGGAGAGAGAGATATACAAATAGGGAATGTAGAGAGTGTGGGAGGATGAGAGAGGGAGACATAAAGAGGGTATAGAGAGTGTGGGAGGGAGAGAGATGGAGACATAGAGGGGGGATAGAAAGTGTGCGTGTGAGAGTGTGGGAGGGAGGTAGAGGAAGACATAGAGGGGAGGTAGAGGGTGGGTGTGTTAGAGTGTAGGGGTAAGAGAGAGGAAGACATAGAGGGGGGATATAATGTGTGTGTGAAATATTTTGGGAGGGAGAGAGCTTTAGAAAAAGAGGGGAGGTAGAGAGTGAGTATGTTAGAGTGTGGGAGGGAGAGAGAGGTAGAAAAATAGGGGATGTAGAGAGTGAGTTTGTTAGAGTATGGGAGAGGGAGAGAGAAAGACAAAGAGGAGGGGTAGAGACAAACTTTGAGAGGGAGGGAGAGGGAGATAGAGAGGGTGGGTAGAGAGAGAGATAATTAGAGGAAGGGAAGTAGTCAGGGAAACATAGAAGGGGGGTAGAGAGAGAGAGAGAGAGGAAGGGGGGATACATAGGGAGACATAGAGGAGGAATAAAGAGAGAAAGAGGAGAAAAGAGAGTGAGACTGATACTAACAAAAAGGAGAGTGATAAATGGTGGAAGAGAGGTGGAAGAAAGAGGGGAGGGAGGGACAAAGGGGAAATGGGAGAGAGAGAGAGAGTTGAAGAGGGGGGGATAGAGAGGGAGTGGGTGTGAGAGTCTGACGCATGTCAAGGTGAGTTCTATGTTTACTTCTTTACATGCCTTGTGATTTCTAACTCTTTCCATGTCTAGGTCTTACCATGTATAAGAGTGTGAGGGAGAGAGGGGGGGACAAACAAGGGGGGTAGAGAGAGAGAGTGAGAGGGAGATAAAGAGGGGGGGTAGATGTAGGAGAGAGAGAGAGGGTGGGGGGAGGTACTGAGGAATGAATTATAAGAGAGTGTGCATGTTCTTAGAGTGTGTGCACATTCCTAGAGTGTGTGTGCATTCCTAGTGTGTGTCCGCACTCCCAAGAACATGTGTGCGCTCTTTTGAATTCAGATTTTTTGGGGTGGGATTGACAAGGTGTATGCTAACTTGGTTGGCTCGAACTTAGATTTGGGATGAAAAACCTAGTGGTTTGGTCTGCAAATTGATAAAAACCTCATTTTTTTTAATACCCCTCTATATCTTTTATTTTACATTATTTTTCTATAGGATAAACAGTTCAGTTGTTGACGAAACTATAGACATAGATAGAGTCGTCTATGCATATTTCAAAAAAATAATTTAAAAAAATAATAATATTGTTTACTATTTTTAATCTATTTTTGTCTTCACATATATCGAAATCCTATAATACATACCTCTCTTATTTATGCTATAATGTTTTCTCGGCTTAACTATTTCTCAAATGAGTTGTATGCGACACTAGAGGAGACCTATACCTACAATCTAACAAAACAATTGTTTTGATCATGTTAAGACCCTCTTAGCTTGCATCAAAAAAAGACATTTTAATTTCATGCATATTTTTACTTTGATAAATTTAAAAAATATATAAAATTAATATTCAAAATTTCGAAAAAAATATAGGACACAAGAAAAACAGGTTCTCTACAAGTATACAAGTTTTTAGAATTAAATTCCATCATTAAGGTACTCAAGACCTGCACAAACAAAAACATATACCTTAAATTTTTTTGAAAAAATAAAACACTGATCCAGGTGGATATCAGTGGCCACCCACCTTTTCCAATTGGCTCAAAACAGTTTTCTGGCAATTTTGGTAATTTACTATTTTTAGCAGTTTTTAACTTCCAGGACAATTTTGAGGGCCTAAATAAAGGTTTTTCAGGATCGAGATTCTCAATGATGGTTGAAATATCTAATTGATCCCCCAAAATAAATATCCTCGATGATACATTTCCAATGAGCTATCATTCTCCCCAAACAAACGTTGTATGCCAAAGTTACGCCCACAAGAAGTTGATACACCAAACTACCCAAAATGGGGTCCACAAAACTGTTGGATTTTTGTCTTCTGGGGTTAGAGTTTTTGGATTTTATTTATGATAAAAAGGCCTTTGGAGCCTCATTGTAAAATAATCTTCTTGTGAATGCGAGTAGCGGATAGATCTCTTCTCATAGATAAGATACCACCATTCTAGCGAGTCTTTCACTTTGTATTTTTATAGTCTTTGTACATTTTCTCCTATTAATAGAAAATAGTGTATTAATATATATCTATGTTTATGGTTTCATATCTGATACATTTCTATTATATTATTGGATATCCGAGATATCTTTGTACATTTCTTTATTATATCTCCGCTCTCATTTCGTGCCGAAAATAATCTAGATCAGTGGTATCAGAGCAGGATGCTCTTGATCATTTTTGTAGTGCATGTCCTTGACAAGGTATGAGTATAGAAATTTGGGTATCAAGCTTGTATCTCTTGAAAACAATCTCTCTCGCATGCCCAAGAAACCCTCCATGGAGAAAGAAAATAAAAATGATAGAGCAGATGATTCTATTAATTTGTTTCTTGAGCAAGATCTCATGCGACAGAGGGATGAAATGATGGAGAAATTTTCCCACATCCTTTAATGCTTGTCGATAACAACAAGCATGTCTTCATCAAGCGGCCACTTTGGAGGAACCTTGCCTTTCAAGGTACAAGTTAATTTTGATATTCCCATATTTGAAGGACATATAGATGCAGATGTCTTAGAAAAATGGTTAAATCTTCTAGAAGGTTATTTATCTGTTCATAATTTCTCTGATAGGGAAAAGATCACCTTCGCACTCCTTAAGGCTCTCCCCCTTGTCAAACATTGGTGGGAAACTTATTGGGAGAAAATTTCCACAGAGGAGTCTGGAATATATGGGGTCGAGCCCACTTGGGATTTTTTTGTGGATGTAGTAAAGGAATAGTATTATCATGTTGGAAACTATGAGGACCAATACATGAGATGGACCACACTGAGGAAAGAGAGGGGCCAAGAAGTTCTACATTTCACCAATACCTTCCATACCTTGTGAACCAACATAGGTATCAAAGACTTCGAATGAAATTTGGTTCTGAAATACCGTGGGGCTCTACACAGATACATCCAAACTAAAATGGATTTTTTGGACATGTCATCACTTGGTGTTGCTTATCAATATGTTGTTAAGATCAAGTAGAAATTTAAGCACAAGAACAAATGGGGATTCAGGTATCTAAATATGCAACAACCAAAGTATGATAAAAGCATCCCTAACAAACAGTCTCTCAAAAACCATTCCAAGCCACAGGAAAAGAAGGGTCACGAAAAGACGAAGAAGCACACTGGAAAATGGTGTGATTTCCACAAAATCCCCTGGCACAACATCGATGAATGTCGCTCAAAATAGTCATTGGTGGCCGATATCAAAGACAATGAGACAAAACACGATTCATAATATGATTCAAAAATTTTTGATAGAAGACAGATCATCGACGCATACCCCACTGCTATTGTCATGACCGCAACAATTCAACCAGAAGAACCCACATATCCTAAAGAGGGGGAGCGCCTTTTTCATTCACAGATGTGGGTGAAGGGTACCCCACTACATTTTATTGTTTATAGCAGAAGCTAGAAGAACCTTATCTCAACAGAGGTCGTCAAACAGTTAGGATTGTCGACAACACCACATCTGCAACCATACAACATTAGGTGGCTTCGCCAAGGATGAGATCTTCGTGTCGGCCAACAATGTTGATTATCATATGGCATCCATCCCTTCAAGGATGAGGTACGATGTGATCTTTTCCCCCGGATGTCTGTGATATTCTCTTGGGCCAGCCATATATTGTAATTTTTAAACCTACGAAGTAAAGCAATGCATATAGATTCTTAAGCAAGATAGAAATTAATCAATGGCTCATACACAGAGTACACAAAGATTTTATATCGGAAACCCTCAACTAGGAAAACCTTTCGTATATTCATTATATCGAATTTCACCATTCACCATACAATATATACAATGTTTTTATTTATTCCGTAGATACCAAAACCCTAATCCCTTAATCCAGAATTAATTTACAAATATGCTAAAAATAGTAAAATCCGCTAAAAATAGCAAAAAACCGCCCAAAAAAAAATTTTGCGACGTTGCCTTGAACCTCGTCAGCCCCGGGCTACCACCCGTTGCTGAATGTTGCGTGTAACCAGGGGGGGGCATACCTGCCCCCCCCTGGGACCACCCTAGGAAAGCGCCTGACACACACGACAGAGCTCTAGTGGTAGGGATCGTCATATGTAGTTGTCATATCTAACGCGCCCACACACACACCCATGCAAAGAATATAACACATACCCAACATTCTCCCACTTGTTGTTTTATTTGCAACCAGGGGTCTAGGGGATTATATAGTCAACAATCCAGGGCAACAATGCCCATTGTTTCTCTACACTAGGAGAAATTTTCTGTGCTCATAGACTTTGTCAATGAATCTACAACATTCTTCAAAGTGCCAACCTTTTATAGCAACACCTTCTTTTCCTCAGCCATGTCTCTCACAAAGTGATACTGAAAATCAATATGCTTTGTCTTCGAATGATAAGCTGGGTTCTTTTCCAGGAATATTGCACTTTGAATGTCACAGTCTAATCTCACTGCTTGTTGTACCAACCCAATAACTGAACAAAATCTTTGTAACCATACTGCTTCCTTTCTTGCATGAGTGGCTGCCATGTATTCAACTTCTATAGTTGAGAGTTCCACTACAGCCTGTCTTTTTCTCATCCAACTGATTGCTCCTCCAAATAGGTTAAACACATACCCACTTGTAGAACTTCTGTGATCCAGATCTCCAACCCAGTCTGCATCAATAAAGCCATGTATGTCCACCACTCTGTCTAATCCCAGTCTTCCTTGGTAGCACAATCCATAACTGGTGGTGCCACAAAGATACCTGAAGACCCTCTTACTGTTGTCCAATGCTCCTTCCCTGGTTTTGACATATACCTGCTCAAAAATCCCACTGCATGTGCAATGTCCGGTCTAGTACAAACCATTGCATACATCAAACTACCAACTGCATTGGCATATGGAACATGGGACATGTCCTCTTCTTCTTCCTGTGTCTTGGGACACTGATCTGTAGATAATTTTACACCTATAGGAATAGTAACTGACCGGTTTACTTCCATGCATATTAAACCTTTACAATATCGTCTCAACATATTTTCTTTGATTCAACCAGAGTTTCCTATTTGCATGATCTATTTTAATCTACATTCCCAAAATGAAGTTAGCAGCACCGAGATCCTTCATGTCAAATTTGGAGGATAGTTGCGATTTCACCTCCTTGATAAAATCCATGTTATTTCCTACCAACAAATTGTCATCAACATACAACACTACATAAATGAAGTGATTACCAACCTGCTTGGAATATACACAGTGATCAACCCTGCTTCTTACAAATCCCAATCCAAGGATGTATGTGTCAAACTTTTGGTACCACATCCTAGGTGATTTCTTCAGACCATATAGTGACTTCTTTATCTTACACACCAGCTCTTTCTTTCCCTTCACTATAGAGCCTTCTGGCTACTTCATGTAGATTTCTTTTTCTAGATCCCCATGTAGGAAGGTTTTCTTCACGTCCATTTGTTCCCCTTCAAGATCAAAAGAAGCAACAATAGATAAAATAAATCTAATAGATGTTAACTTAGCAACAGGAGAAAAAATCTCACCAAAGTCAATTCCCTCTACCTGGGAATAACCTTTTGCTACTAACCGAGCTTTGTATTTCTCCACTTTACCTTGTGCATTAAAATTCTTCTTGAACAACCATTTTCTACCAATTGATTTTCTTCCAGTTGGAAGCTCAACTATATCCCATGCCTCATTCTTATCCAAGGCATCCATTTCTTCAACCATGGCCTTCTTCTAGAGTTTACTATCCTTTGAATTCACTACTTCCCTGACAGTTCTGGGATCATCATCAATAATAGATAAAGCAAAATTGGAACAAAAATCAGGTGGACTATACCTTTCTAGTTCCCTTCTATCTCTCACTGATCTCCTCAATACTGGGGTATGAGGTTCTTCTTCTTCTTCTTCTTCTGCTTCATCTGCTTACTCTTCTTTAGATGATTTAGATTTTGCATCATCCAACTCAAGCTCTATTTTCTCAAGTTCGTCTTATGTTGGTGGGAATTCCTGTTTGGACACATCTTTTAGCTCTCTGAAAAAAACATCTCAACTGTAAACAGTTTTCTTGGTTTCTAGGTTCCAAATCTTATAACCTTTCACACCATCTTTATAACCAATAAAGATACATTTTTCAGCTTTATTATCCATCTTACTCATATTTTCCTTTGGAACATGTACATAAGCATCACAACCAAACACTCTAAGATGTTGAAGAGAGGGTTTATTTCCAGACCATACCTTGTTTGGAGTTTTATCATCCAACGCTGATGAAGGTGATCGATTGACTAGGTAACATGTTGTACCCACTGCCTCTTCCCGGGATTCTTGTCCTAACTCGGCACCACTGAGCATGCTCCTTGATTTTTCCATCTGTGTCCTGTTCAACCTTTCTGCAACTCCATTCTGCTGAGGAGTGTATGGAGTATTCTTCTGCCTTGCTATATCACACTTCTTACAGAATTCTTCAAATTCATTTCCACAGAATTCTCCACCATTATCTGTTCTCAATACCTTTATTTTCTTCTCTATCTGATTTTCTACCAAAGCCTTAAACTCTTTAAATTTATCAAATACCTCAGATTTCTTTCTAAGAAAATAAATCCATGTGTTCCTTGAAAAATCATCTATGAATGAAACATAATACACATATTTACCTAGGGATGGAACAGGAACAGGTCCAAACACATCACTGTGTATTAACTCTAGGATCCCCTTTGCTCTTGTAGCACTAGATGAAAATCTTACTCGATTATGTTTACCATATATGCAATTTTCACAGAAATCAAAATCTAGAGTGCAATTAGTCATACATTCAACCATACCTTTACCATGTAGTGTTCGAAGGCCCTTTTCTCCAATATGCCCCAGTCTTTGATGCCACAACATGGTCTTCTTTTTTGGTATAGTATTGGTCTTGTCTCCTTCATTTTTATGCTTAAGGACAATAGAACTGTTACACCCATTAGTATAAGTGCTTCCCAACAACTTTTTCAGAGTTCCACAATGAACTCCCCTCATCAACACCATTGCTCCTCGTACCATCTTGCAAGTGTTATTTTCAAATATAGTTTTCACTCCTACATCACCCAACTTGCTTACAGATATTAGGCTCCTGGCTATTTTTGGAATGTGTAGAACCCCAGGGAGAGTTATAATCCTTCCATCATTTAGCAGCAACTTAACCCTTCCACGTCCCAATATTTTTGTTGTCGAGTCATCTCCTAGGAATACATCCCCACCATCATATTTTTCATATTCAAAGAACCACTCCCTGTGAGGATTCATATGGTATGACACATCTGAGTCAATCAACCATACATCATGGTCTTCATGTGTACTTGTAGATGCTAGGTAAACATCACCTCCTTCTTCAATGGAGGTTTTCGCCTCTCTGGAAGAGGTACTATCAAATCCCTTTGGTTTTTCAACCTTCTTAGACTTGCAATCTTTCTTATAATGCCCTGTTTTACCACACTTCCAGCATTTCCTCAAAGACTTTCCTGGAGACTTAGATCTACCTGTAGATTTAGATATCTATCCCGAAGGCTTACCAGGGTTCCTATCTTGGGTATGCCCTCTTACAAATAAAGCATATGTGTTGTGACCATCCATGCTTTTTCACCTCATCTCTTCAGATAACAAGGATGCAACTACATCCTCATACTTCAATGTCGATTGAGTGGTACCACCTATTGCTACAACCAGATTATCCCAAGAGTCTGGCAAAGAACATAACAAAGTAATACACTTATCTTCTTCTACAATCATAATATTAACAAATCCAAGTTGACTTACCAGAGTATTAAAGCGATTTAGATGTTCTGTCATAGAGTCTCCATCTTCCATCCTAAGATGATACAACTTCTTTCGAAGAAAAAACTTGTTTACCAGGGACTTTGATTGATACAAATTCCCTAACTTATCACATAGTTCCTTGGCTGTAGATTCTCCCAAGACATTCAACAACACTGAATCTTCCAGGCAAAGTCGAATAATACTCCTTGCTATTCTATCCAACTTGTCCCAATCTTCCTTCGACATACCAGTAGCTGTTGTACTAGTAGATTGTGTACCATTAGCCTATGTGCTAGTAGACGGTGTACCAGTAGGCTGTGTACCGGGATCCACAACGATCCATTGTTCTTTGTCTAAAAGAAGGTCCTCCATCTTGAGCTTCCATAGTTCAAAGTTTTTACCATTGAACTTCTCTATCTCGATTCTAGATGAGCTCGCCATTCCTCTTTTTTTACTCAAATCTCCACTGCAAAAGCTCCCACTAAATCCAGGTTTATCACAGACCCAAGATAAACTTTATCTATCAAGACTGAGCCAAACCCTCAACAACAAAGGCGTCCCTTTAAAGCCAAAAATGAGATTTGATACCACATGTAAGTTTTAAACCTGCGAAGTAAAGCAATGCATATAGATTCTTAAGCAAGACATAAATTAATCAATGGCTCATACACAGAGTACACAGAGATTTTATACTGGGAAAACCTTTATTATATTCATTATATCGAATTTCACCATTCACCATACAATATATACAATGTTTTTAGGTATTTCGTAGATACTAAAACCCTAATCCCTTAATCTGGGATTAATTTACAAATCCACTAAAAATAGCAAAATCCGTTAAAAATAGCAAAAAACCACCCAAAAAAAAATTACGGGGCGCTTCCCTGAACCCCATCGACCCCGGGCTACGACCCGTTGCCGAACGTTGTGCGTAACCAGGGGGTGCATACCTGCCCCCCTCTGGGACCCCCCTAGGAAAGTGCTCGGTGCACACGATAGAGCTCTAGTGGTAGGGATCGTCGGATGCAGTTGTTGTATCTAACGCGCCCACACACACACCCATGCAAATAATATAACACATACCCAACATATATGTGGAAGCACCATGCTATTTATGAGTCTTGACCATGTAGTGTCATTGTTACTTTGGGGAGTCATCTCTACAGGATACCAGAGCTAATTTTGACTATTGTCCCACCTATACAGTGCTGCAAGGTAGTATCTCATACTACAAAATTTAGCTTATTCACACTCTGTTCAAAGTGTGAACATAAGAACACCACTTTCGCCTCAGTTCAAACACCTTCTATCCAACATAAGCAAGTCAACAAGATTGCATCGAAGTGTAAAGATTCATTTCGCACACATGAATATCATGTAGCCAGACTGGTTAAAAAGGTCCAACCCTTTCAGCCATAGGTTCGTGACAACCTTCAACAAGCTAAGCAACACAACCTTTCTAACAAGGGAAGCAACTCATCAAGATGCAGATTCAACAAACACTTTTCCCTCTCCTATCGACACTCAACACAATGGATACCATTGCTTCCTAAGGAGGGAGGATTGATCCAGGTAGATATAGGTGGCCACCCACCTTTTCCAACTAGCTCAAAACAATTTTCTGACAATTTTGGTAATTTACTATTTTTAGGAATTTTTAACTTCCGGGGCCATTTTGAGGGCCTAAACAAAGGTTTTTCAGGATCAATCTTGTCAATGATATCCAAAGGATTTGATTGAGCACCCAAAATGAATTTCCTCGATGATACCCTTCCAACGAGCTATCATGCGCCCCAAATGGAGATCATATGTCAAAGTTATGGCGTCGGGAAGTTGATACACAAAACTACCCAAAACGGGGTCCACAAAACTATTGGCTTTTCATCTTCCAGGGTTAGGGTTTTGGATTTTCTTTATGATAAAAAGGCCTTTGGAGCCTCATTGTAAAATCATCTTCTTGTGAATACGAGTAGCAGACACATCTCTTCCCAAAGATAAGTTACCACCATTCTAGCGAGTCTTTCACTATGTATTTTTATAGTCTTTGTACATTTTCACCCATTAATATAAAATTTTGTATTATTGTATCTATGTGTTTATGGTTTCATCTATGATACATTTCATTTATATTATTGAATATCTGAGATATCTCTGTACATTTCTTTATTATATCTCTGTTGTCATTTCGTGCTGAAAAAAATCCGTATCAGATACCACTGTTAGAAAAACTCAAATTTG
Source organism: Picea engelmannii (assembly GCA_009831015.1). Lineage (NCBI taxonomy): Eukaryota > Viridiplantae > Streptophyta > Pinopsida > Pinales > Pinaceae > Picea > Picea engelmannii. The sequence goes on from ML784682.1 coordinate 64,140, forward strand.
ACATAGTTATTCATAATGACTATAAATAAAATTTGTATATTCGAAAAGCTAATTCAATTTACTATGTTTCATCTTATTACACCATATTTGAATTCATTGTAAAAGTACCTTGAATAATACCTCCAAGTTAACATATTGTTGTTTTTCTTACATTACCACTAACCCATCATGAAAGACTATTATTAACTTTTTTTTCCAAGAAAAAATTACTCGATATATTAATAGTTATATATCATTTACATAGCTGGCTCCGTTTAGCAGAGATACAGAAATTGCTGGGAGTTATCTTGCCCAATCCGAAATAAAACGAACAAAAGAAAAGTAGTATCCATCGCCGAATATCTAATCATCCGATGTTTAGACAGGGAATACCCTGTAAAACACAATCAACAATTGAATTTCCATCACCGAATAGCTAGGATCCGATGTTTAGACAGGGAAAACCATCAGCAGAGTAATGAAGCCTCCAGGGACCGCTGTAGTAAGCATGCACTGAAGAGGTAGAAAGGCCGAACCGGTTCACACTCCCATCTCAAACCAAAACAGGGGACATCCCAAGGCTTAATGGAGAGCTAACACAGTTCAAAATGCCGAGGTTAATTACATCAAGGAGATCAGAGCAATGAGTCCTCCGATCGGAGCAGACTCCATCTATTGTGCCCAAAGATAGCACAAAGAATCATTGAAACAGGTTTATAAATGTAGTGGGACTTACGATCCCATTCTCCGAATGGAAAATCGATAATCGCCCCACCACTTCGTTGAGGGCACGTTTGGAAAGGGCATCCGCCTGCTGATTATGTATTCTGGGTATATGCCGGAACTGAACGTCCCTGAATTGCTTCGAGAGATGTCTCGTTCTGTCCATCCAGCCTTCCATATGCACGGAATGGAGTGCACACTCTCTGTTGATCCACTCTATAATTATGCGAGAATCGCCAAGGACTAGTATATGATCCAGAGACCACAGTGAGGCGAGGGCAAGGGATGTCCACAATCCGAATAGTTCTTCTTTAGAATTAGTGCCCAACCCACAGTTAATGAACCAGCTAGTAATTCTGTTTGGGTGTGATTTGAAAAACCCCCCAGCCCCACAGTTTAATCCGGATGAAGCAGCAGCTCCATCGAAACACGCCAGTGTGTAGCCTTTTTTTAATGTGATCTCACAGGACTTTGGAGGTATCGATTTTAACGGTGGAGATTGCCAATGAAAGGAGGCCGAAACCCTGTGTAAAACGGCCAGAATGGAAGGGGGATGTCCTTCAAAAATCACTAAATTCCTCTCTTTCCATATCTGCCAGCAGGTATAAACTGCTAAGCTCGGGGGGGCTGTCTTGTGAGTGATCCAGTCAGCCATGCAGGCCGAGAAAGTGTTACCTCCCCAGACCGCTGAAAGAGAGAAAGTCTTGTTCAAGTGAAGCCAAACCTCCTTGGTAAAAA
>ML784682.1:82273-105765 GCA_009831015.1 Picea engelmannii
CAAAAGCTTTTAATATCTGATTTACTATAATTTGGTTGCACACAGAACATAAAAAAGGTGCTGAAACATTTTGGGAGCAACATCATTTTCTCAAATGGTTTGCGGGATCCATGGAGCAGTGGGAGGTAATTCAAAAGACATTACTTATTATTTATTTTTTCATGGACAGTCTTGGATTTTTTAGCGCTTCTGTTGTCAGTTTATTTAATGGTTTGCACGTTTTACGGGATGAATTGCAGTGTGCTGGAGAATATATCTGAAAGTATCGTCGCACTCGCTACCAAAGAGGGTAAGTGGAAAAATGATTTCCGAAAAGAATGAATATTCATATCACAAATCCAGACCGAACTTTTAATGAAGTGTATCCGGTGGATACAATATGAATTGCAGGAACACATTGCCAAGACCTATTTCCTTCTTCTCCAGATGATCCAGAATGGATAAAAGAACAGAAATCAAAGGAAATCGAGTTGATCAAAAGCTGGATTGAACGATACAACTCTGATATTCTTCACAAATGATACTCACCATTGAGACTAATATAAAGCATTGCACCAATGATGCCGAAGTGAAATCTATTCATAATGGATATTGTGCAGTTAATTTATTGGATGTATGGTTAGGAAACCAGGGAAACATTAACGACCATGTACATTCTTTGTTATGAAGGAGTCTGACAATAATTAATGTTTTGATTGGAATTACGTATGTAGGTAGATTGGAAGCCGTTTTCCAGTGTTTTTTGGGAAGTTTAACTTCGAGTTAAAGTGCTGGTAAATTGGATTCGATGCGTTAGTTAAGATGTCAGCAAAGTGGTCACTCTGATCGACTACACAAGAAGACCCTGGATCCCGTCGATAATAATAACTACTCAAAAGATAAGACCAAACCAATTGTGTAAACTTTATATATATATATATATATATATATATATATATTTTATTTTATTTTACGTGTATTTTGAAATGTGTGTTTCACGTGAATTCACGTTATTAACTGACGGTAGAGTATGATAAAGGAATCGATTTGAAGTTGAATTAGTTTGATTTTTAATTAATTACTTATTTTATAAGTTCAATTTTATTAAATTTAAAATAATTAATTTCAAGTTATAAAAAAAGAAAAGGTAATTTTAAGTTATATATATATATATATGGGGTATAAAGACTATGTATATTCTTTGTTAATTTGAGTCATAACCACTATGTATTGAAGGGAGGATAGCATAAAGATATCGGGTCTTGGCTAAATTATTGGGGAATCATGGAATATATCATTTTGAAGAATAAAGACACTGTTAAAAAAAAATCAAATCAAAATATAAGGAGAAAATGTGGTGTGATAATGAGTTAGAGGAAAAAAGAAAATTAAGATATTATAAAGATGTAATCAACCCTAATCTAGAAGATCAAAATTATCTATCTGTTTTGTCAACTCTAAAGAAAAAATAAGCATTGCTATGATAAGAACAAATTCTCATTAGCTCCATAGTGAAAGTGGGCATTGGTCAATTCCTAAAACGCCATGGGATGAAAGAATGCGTCACCTTTGTGACACTAAGAAGGTTGAAGATGAAAACACTTTCTCTTAGATTGTCCAACATATACCCATAATCTCATTTTCAAAATATTTATCACACTACCAACCTTCCTAACATCTTAAGTCAACAAAAGTATAATGATCTTGGAAAGCTTCACTTAATGTTTTTCGAGCACATAAACAAAATTCTAAAAAATCACAAGTACTCACTTACCCTCTTAAGATCCAATAAACCAATTTGATCTTAGTGAATGTTAATCATCATAATCATCATTATATATAATGAGTATTTAAAATTAAATAAAAAAATAAAAAAATCTACCTTCCAATTTAAAAAATAACCTTAAAAATTAATATATATTAAACATTAATATATATTATACTAAAACTATAACTACCTAACATTATAAAAACAACTTTAAAGTAAAGTTTGGCCAAATCCTCCCATCAATTATATAATAATATTTGACCATTATATAAATACTTTGACATTCATATAAGTTACTTGGAGGGCCGTGTCAAACTTTGTGGCATGGTCCTTCCAAACTTAATAATGAATTAGTTTGGATGAAACATAGATTCCCAAATTTAATAATGAATTAATTTGGATTAAACATAATTTTTTTTATTTTGAAACGCATTTAACTTGAAATTCATATAACTTATACATTTCTTTTCGAAAGGAAAAAAAAACTATTTATTAATTTTTTTTTAACTTAAATATAATTTTCTTATTAATGTAAGAAAATATATACTCAACTTTCTTATAATAAATTAAAATATTTATAAAAAAATGGATAACTTCTATTACATAATACTTTTTTATTTATTAAACCCTGTCAAAGTTTAGAGGGACTATAGCAATTCATAATTAGTTGACTTTATATGAGTTTGTTGTTTGATTACAAATTTTTGCATTCTTTCTACTGTTCCAATTACAGAACTAAAAATATTATTTTTTATAAAAAAATCCATATATGTCATGATCTTCATTATTCCCAATGAATTATATGTTGCCATATCCAAAGTTTTTAACATTTACGGTATTTTTGAATTTGTAGTATTCATACTGGAATGTTTAGATATCCAAAGTTTATAGACTATTGACAATTCGTTGACTTTATATTTGTTTTTTGTTTAACGTACTATTCATATTCAAATGTTTGGATATCCAAAGTTTTGAGCATGGATAGTCAGTTTTCATATTACTTTGTCCTTCGAGTAATTTTTTTTAGCATAGTCTCTAGTATTCAAACTATTGTTTTATTATTATTATTATTATTGTTGTTGTTGTTATTGTTAATTTTTTATTTTTTATTACTTTTGTTATGTTTGATTCTTTATCATTGCATGTTTCGAGAGTCTTTTTCATTGATGTGTATGTAAACAGGCCTGCCACACTGCATTTTTTCTTAAATGGTTGCACAGTGCGACGCCCTTCGACAGTTCTGACAGCCTTAAGTGTTTACCTAACATGCCTCGCAACTTAAATGTTTATTCTACAGCTGTGTTACAATACAGTTTCCTTCCATTTTTTGATACAGTGTTGTGTGCAGTGAATTTGGGCAATGTCGTTTTTCACTAGCATTACTAGTTCAGTGGTCGATGCTTGTTCATTGATTCGTTCGATGTTAGTTGTTGTTGTTTGATTCAACTTTGCAAAGTTTAGGTCTTGCAGTTGCAGTTGGACCTCTCTGTGGTTGTTCACTGGTTTGTTGTTCTTCAACTATGCAAGCAGTTGGACCTGTTGTTACGGTTTGCAGGTTTTGGAGCTGTGCTTCTGTCATTCCTCGTTGACAGGTAAGTTTTAGTGCCATAGTTTCATTGTTATTCCTTGTTTGTTTCTTGCTATTTGCATCTTGCAAGCAATAATTTTCAATGCTAGGAGTCCCTGCTGCAAAATCCTGTTGCAAAACATCTTTCTGTGTGGCTGCTACACCCAGAATATTTTCTTTGTTCTTGAACGACAATGTTCTATACATAACCCACCTTTGTCGCAGTCGTGGTGACACATAAAAAATAAAACTCCTCATTTTTTCTGCCCCTGAAAACCATACGTTTTGTGCATTTTGCCTAGTTTGTTCCCTTCCAAACGTCTTGTTCTGCTTTGAATGTCGATGGTGGACACATAACCCAGATTTGTTGCAGCTACAATGAAATATAAAAAAGAAAACTAGATGTTCTCCTCTTATTTTTTGTTCCTGGAAACCATGTGTTTGGTGCATTTTTTCTAGGATGTTCCCTTCCAATCACATATGCCAACTTCCACTTTTTGGATATCGTGCCATAGTTGTTTCCAAAATAGCATTGCAAAGGGTTTTAGAAAGCGAGTTCAGAGTTGCCACAGGTGGAAAGCATCTGCCAGGGTAAACTCTGTCCACATGTTTCCGTTGTCATGTAAAGCATATTCTGCCTCTAAAAATCTTATAGGATGCACGCGAGGAATAGGTTCAAAGATGAGATACCTTGAATACTCGGTCTTTGTGCTCAACAAATTTATAGTGTTATTTATTTGCATTGTTTGTTCTATTTGGTTCACTGTTCACTGTATGTTTATTTTCTTGTCATATGCTTTGGCGACTAGGGAGGATTGAATTTGACAAGAAGAAGGTTGAAGGATAGATAGCAGAATTGGTATGGAGCTCCGCACTTGTAGTTTTCTATTTGTCTTTTTTTTTGTTTTTTTGTTTTTTTTCTTCTTTCCTTTGTTTGCATATAAACTGAATATAAGTAAGAAACATCTTGAAAATCACAGTTTAAGAGACGAAACAAATAATGCATGTTGAGTCCTATGAAATATATATAGACTCCATTGTGCATGACAACATCGACCAGGTATTGCATAGTAATGGGGCTTTTAGATTAGGTGCATTCTAGTATACTGTAGGGGATTTCCTTTTCGATGCATTTCAGGTTCTATTGCATTTCTGTTATTCCTTGACCAACTTGCGCAATGGATTGATAGATTATTTCTTGGGCTGTTTAAAAAATGGCGATGTTGAGGCATTGGAGTCGTATGAATACTAATTGGCATCTGACTTTATTTGGCAGTTGCATGGAATACATGATGTCACTACGTATTTTTCAAAAATGTGGTTTTCTGCATCTGCAATTTTGTCTGCACATGAGAGGGTACTTTAGGGAGATACATTTTGTATATGGTGGCTATCTAAGTGGCTCAATATATCAATTGGAATGGGGTCATTGAAAAGAAAAACAATATATCTATTATTCAACAGAACTGCATCCAACGATCCATATTGCATCTTGTTCCATGATGCCAATTATGTCAGTGGTCATTATGAACCACTACTGTATAGAAAATTATCCATATGCAATCTTGGAGGACCTCATATTTACTTGTCCCTCATTTGCAAATACCTTGAATCGCAATGCAAAAAAATTATGCATCGTTTACACTGTCATGGCTTGCAGATAGCAACAACTATTGCATGTAGTTGTGGAGATAGTATGTTCAATGAAATTTTCTATTTGGTAGCATCCGAGTTTGATGTGCAGTAGTTGTGGCTTTACATTGTACAATCTTTTTGCAATGCAATTATAGGTGGCATCCAACAGGCTTTTAGTTGTTTGCATCAACACCTTCGCCATATTTACTAGAAAATATGCCGACAATTGAAAGTTGGCAAGAATACCTTGTAAACATGGCACTGCCATATGAGAAAGGAAATGTAGAGGGTGGAATATTCTGTTTGCAATGGCTATCTATCATATTCAGAGTAAATATCCAGGTATTGACTCCTTGTATTTACTAAGTCCTCTTACAATAGATAATTTCAAAGTCAAACACAAAGTTGATATTGAGATGCAACACCTTCGGACTACCGTAAAGTGGCATCTGCAGTATGATTACCAATCCATACAAACAAACTCATCTATATCAATTTAAATTAAAAACAATATTAAATAAAAAAATAAAAATAATATTAAATCAAATTTAAATAATTGTTTATACTATTCTTTAAGTAAAAAGTGTTATAGCATTATATAAATTACTATAAATCTTGGTACAATGTTACATACTCAATTTTAAAAATATGATATTTTAAAAATTACTCAATTTTATATGTCATGATCTGATTGGATAACAGATTGGAGATTGGAAGTCTTATTGTTGGCTTCGCTATTCCCAATGTTTTATATGTTAGCATATCCAAAATTTGTTATCGTATACAGTCTTTTTAAATCATATATTTTTCTTATGCATTCTTTGAAGGTGGATTAATGCTAGCATTAGCTCGAATGCTTGTCTTAGCATTTTCTGCTAGCCAAATTTATCCCAATGTTTGATATGTTAGCGTATCCAAGGTTTGTCTATTTTTTATTATTATTAAGTACTTAACGTACTTAAAGCCTACCACAAGCATAGGCCCTTGGACTGTTCTAACATCCTTAAATGTTTACCTAATAGACCTCAGAGCCTTAAATGCTTACTTAACATGTATATGACGGAACATAATGGACATGAAAAATAAAAATAAATTCGAATACTTAATTGAATAAAATTTAACAAAACATTATCACATATTATTAATGAATATTGTGTTTAATATTAATATTATAGGATAGATATCATAAATTTTATTTATAGTTTATTTATTAATATTAATATGAAATAGTATATAGTAGTATATATCCATTTTAACTATAGAGTAAATGCGGCATAGTACAAACACGTGGCTAGAAAGTTGAAATACATTGAAATACTTTTATACATAGGACATATGTACTTTTGTAATGGATCACGGGTTGTCGAGATGGCGATATAAAAAAAACAGCGACAGTTCCACGATACAGAAATTGGGCCTCTGATGTTAGTGCAATTGTTGACTATAGAAATTCATCACAAATAAAAACATTATACATATGAAATATGTACTTGTATAAAGTAGATATTTAGTTTTATACATACAAAATTTCTACATTTATAAAGTATGGGGAAGAGATTTTATAGAGGATGCAGGGAGCCCTCATTGCATACTTAGCCAGTTTTTGGATCGCAGGTTCTCGGGCTGGCGGGTTCAAAATTGGGCCTCTGATGTTCTGTGGCCTACAAATAGCACCGATAGTTCTGCGATATACAAAATGACATGCAAAGTTTAGTTTGCTTTAAAACTATGGATTTTCTTTGACAGAAAGATATAGCATTGCCGAATTAGTTTTCTTTGCACACATTTTATAGAGCATGTAGGGAGCGGTCATTCCATACTTTACCAGTTTTTGGATCACGGGTATTGTCGAATCAGTTTTCTTTGTAATTTATCAAAAATTAATAATGTCTATTACATGTTTCTAAAAATTGGTGGGTTCAAAATTGAGTCTCTGATGTTTCGTGGCCTACAAATAACACCGACGTTCCGCGATATACAAAATGATAGGGAGAGTTGCGAACTATAGAAATTTACAAAAAATTAATGTATGTTATACAATAGAATAGTAATAACGTTTTCTCGAATTAGCTTGCTTTAAAAATAAGGTTTTTCTTGGAAAATAAAGATATAGCATTGTCGAATTAGTTTTCTTTGTACACGTTTTATAGAGCATGCAAGGAGGGGTCATTCCATACTTCGCCAGTTTTTGGATCGCACTTCTCGGGCTAGTGGTTTCAAAAATGGGTCTATGTTTTTCCATACCCTACAAACAACATCAAGAGTTCCGCGATATACAAATTCAGAAGCAGTGTTGTGAACTATACAATACAAATTTATTATAAAATAAATAATGTCTATTACATATCCCTGGAAATTACATTAACATTTAAAACATCAATGTCGTTGAAGACCAGAAAATTAACATACAATAGGAGACAAGAAATGTAGCATATCTGAATTAGTTTTATTTGGAACAAACAAGAAAGGTTCCTGGAAACCCAAAATTTAGTATACAATAAGGGCATTGTCGAATCAATTTTCTTTGGAATTTATCAAAAATTAATAATGTTTCTTACATGTTTCTGGAAATTTAAATGCGTTTGTCATATAGACTGGGATTGGGGCTCCCGTGGACCATAAAAAGAAATAAGTACAAGAATTAGGAACGTTGAAAGAAGTGTGCGASAGTAGAGAGGAAGAGCTGAAAATAAAAAATTGGAAGTTAAGAGTGTTTGGTTATAGTTTTCTATTGAAAGAGGACACAAGTGGATTGATAAAGAAGAGAAGAAGACAACATAGACTTAAACTAGATTGATAAACAAAACAAGATAGTAGTATAAACTTACTATGAAGCCGATGCATTTTTTTTGTTGTCGTCGATGGGCATTGTAGTCTTGTTGACTGGCTCTTTCCCTTCCTGGACGAGGCCGTCCATTCTCTTTTGGAACCATTCTTCGATGTAGCTTTTCATGGGGGCTGTGTTGGTTTCATCCTGGATTTTTGTGTCGTAAAGGTCATTTTCTAATTTCCTTAGATCCATTGAAATGCTATGCAGATTTTGTTCAATTTATTCATTGTGTGAGGCATAGTCCAGTACCCAGCGCTCGTGCTCATCTAGACGATGTTTAAGTATGCTGTAAAAATTTTTGAAAGACAACCCCTTTAAAATATCAACTTGTTCCTTGAAGGCTTCTTTGGTGACTGACAAGGATTTGAGAATTAAGTTAGGATCTTGAACCTCATTGGTAGTTTCAACTAAGTCCAGCTGGAGCAGGCTTGTGAATAAATCTTCATTTTCTGATATGACTTGTATACATGACTTGACAATGAGTTGCAGGTTGTCAACTTTCTTCTGCTAGCATGCTTTTAATTTTTTGGTGCGCTTTGGCGAGGGGATTTTCTCCTATCTTCCTTTCAGTTCCGATGTGTTGTCGACATATTTTGTTAAATGGGCCAGTACCTAATCACAAAAAAGTTGTTCATTTTTTTAATTCATCTCCAATTGTTCCAGCAAACCATTGGCCTTCTTTCCGAAGGAAACTGAATGTTGCGATGTTTCCTAGGCTTCAGTAACTAACTATATTCTTTTGTTGATGTTATTCTCTACAAGGGATCTAGAGCATGAAAGGAGGGTAGAGGATACTTTCATCTTCATTTCAGTGGTAGCAGGCACGATTTTTGCCAAAGGACTGGCAAAATTTGGAGTGGCAAGGAAAGCCTGCTCAAATTCATTGAGGCGTTGTTTCATATTGGCATTTTATGTCTCAATTCCTCGAATGGAATCATGAATAATGTCACCGATTCCCTGGTGAAATTAGCATATTTGGGACGATGACATTTCACTAAATTTAATCTCTGCGTGAGATTTGCCTTTCCTATTTGTTACATCTCTCTTTTAAATGACCAGACTTTTAGATTGGCTGTGAAAAATAGCGCTCTAGATTACGAAGGATTCATCTATGTCAATAAATTTGGTGTCCAATATTTCCACCGCGGATGACCCAATTTTCTACATGTGCTCAGCTTCAATTTCAAGATGCAGTTTTCCACTTTCAATTTGGGGTTCCTCCACCTGCCATGCATTGTTTTTTCTCTTCTTCGCCAGTGGAATTTTGTGAGAACTAACAATATTTATGAGAGCAAGGTTCTTATCTCCTCCTCTGTTCAGAGATTTATGGGTTTCTTTATTACTGGGGTGGACCGTCGAAGCTATTCTCCATGATGTCATGCTCTTGGGAGTGCTTGTGGGGAACTGGCTACTCTTCTCACCAAACACTTTTCCATGTTGTCTGTACAATTCGGTGGCACTTTTCAATCTCTCTGCGTCCCAATTGACAGAAGTAGGATTTTTGTCGACATTGTTCATGTCTTGGGTCAGGTGTGTATGGATAAAAGAGGTGTTAAATATAACACCCAGTAAATGTTCTGGAAAAATTCCATTAGGGTCAAACCCTTTTAGCCTTTCAGCGTACATTAGGTTCAATTTCTTGAAATTGGTGGAAAAATAATCAATCTTGTTGATGTTTCTGCACATAAAGTCTCTGACTTTCCAGGGCAGAGGAATGAGTTGTTATTTTTTCTTGTCATGAAAAAAATGCAACCAGTGGTTGTATTGCCTTGCTATTTCTGCAACAAACATCTTATCTGTTATGTGGCATGGAAGGAAGGTAGGATTTTTCTTAGAGCCAAATACCATGAGGACACTGTGATTTTCCTCTTGCTCAAGTGTGCCCTTCCTATTCAAAAACTTGGTTGCCTGGCCAGACACCCGCAGAGCATCCTTGCCTAACAATAAATCTTTGAACAATGAGACAAAGCCATTAAAAACTTCATAAAAAAAATGGTAGGCCTTGTGTCTCCACAATGCCTCGTGCCAGAATGTTACTGGGTTGAATCCACAGTTTATTTTATTGGAAAGAGAAAGTTTTGGAAACAGACAACAATACACAATTGCGAAAATGAAGTAGGATGACATATAAAATTGATTCGATTCTTTGAATCATGACAACTGGGAGTAAAGCTCAATCGAAATTAGCTTCCCCCAATTGAAAATGAATTTTTCCTTGACTCTAAAATAAAAAATATAAATAATTATATGGGAAATGCTTGTTGTGGATGCCTGCCCCGTTATTCTTGTAACCAGCCACACAATTTCCTGGAATGGATTTCTAAAGGAACTTACTTGTAGCCTTGTGATATCTTCAGAAACTGTTGTCGGGTCTTAGAGGAAGTCCGCTAAGATGTCCAACCCATTATGATGTTTTTCTAGAAACTATTTGCAGTCTTGTCCTCTGAACATTAATGTTGGGTTCGTCAATTTTAACATCTCACGAAAGAGCAGAGGTGACAAAGAAATAGGAGAATGGTCGCGCAATGGAATAATTATTTGGCCTGGAATATATTTTTCAGTGCACCAAGAGACCACCTCCGTAGAGTAAAAAACCTTAGGAACGTAGCTTGCACGAGTGATTCCAAAGATCCAAATCACTTCATTTTTAGTGGAACAGGATGAATAGTAAAAGTATGCCCTGGACCACTAAAATCTCTCGTCCTCCTGTGCGAACATATTTACTATATCTCCACAAAACATTTATCGACTTGGTGCCACAAGTCTACAAGAATGTTTATTTGCTCCAGCCGATGAATGAAATGAAAATTTGGAAGGGATAATATAACCCTACGCAAATTTTGGTCGAAAGCATGTGAATGGGAGATGTCCTCGAGACTTTCGTTGATTAATGACAATTTGGATGGTTGTTGAATGATGCGTTGTTAGCATTAAACAGTACTAATTGCATACATAGAAATTCCAGCACATTGGATATTGCAATGAGCGATTAAGCATTGTAGATTTCTTGAGTGGCCCAACACGAGGACGCGTGTTGGAGATGAACAATCGGAAGGGACAAAATAACTCTCCTCACATCTTGGTTTAATGCGTAATAATGGGAGATCTCCTCGAGGTTTTAGGCCATTAATGACAATGTTGAGGGTTCTTGCATGGTCAATTGTTAGCATGAAAGGTTATTAATCACATAGTAAGAAAGTACAAAGGTCGCGAGCAGGGGAAAAAACACATCTACAAAACAAGGTTGCAACGTACAAGCGTTGAGGGTGAGTGCGCGAGGGTCAAATTGTATGTCTCAATTTTTTTTGAGTGCAATAAGCATAACAACGAAGAGGATATGGTAGCATAGCCGGAAGGACAAGAGGTTAGTGGGGATGGAAGGCAGGGAGAGATACTTTGAAAAATTTGTGAGCAGTGGTAGAGTGACCACGCTGGAATTGTAGATTTTGTGAACCCGGAAACAAGAGAATACAAAATAGGTTGAGAAGGTGTCTGCAAAGGAGGCTAGGTCTAGACCTTATAATTGTATCTCTCCAAACATTTGAATGCATAATCTGTAACACGAAAGAGCGGATGATGTCGGAATCCGGTGGTCAATTTGTATATTGCGGAGAGTGCAATCCCAACTGTTTCGTACCTCTGTGTCCAGTTGTCAGTACCAAGAGCTAATTTAGTATTCAAAATAATTTTTTAGATGTTGTTAGATAGTACATAGGGACTAGCATCCGTAAACAATGGAAATCTCCGCCCTGCCAGTCCTACATTTCATGTGTCAATTTGTATATCGTGGAACTGCGAGCGTTGTTTAGAGGACACGAAACAATGAAAGTGCAATGTTGAGTCGGCCACTCCATAGGTTCGCTTTTCAATTTGTATATCACGGAACTGTGGGTGTTATTTGTAGGCCATGAAACAATGGAGGTCCAAGTTTGAGCCCGCCTGCTCGAGAACTTGCGATCCAAAATGTCGCTAGATATCGAATGTGGAATTTGTACATGCTCTATAAAATATCATGGGAATTAGTACATTCTTTATAAGATATCATGTGCATACTTTATAGTCCCATAATACATGGGAAGAAAAAAAAGGGAAAAAGAACGGAGTAGTTAGCAGTGGAATTGTAGATCACGGAAATTTAGAGTGGAATATGTATATAACAGAAAAACATCGAAAGCATTGAAAGAAACAGCGGTCGGTCGGATTTGTTGTCTGATTATATAGATGGAGATAAACATATGTCAACCCGCCAACGTTGGAGCTGCATATTTCGTGAATCGGGAAACAGGAGAATGCAAAACAGGCTAAGTGTATGCAAAGGAGGCGAGGCCCGGACCTTCTAATTGTATCGCTCCGAAGATTGGAATGCATAATCTGTAACATGGAAGAGTGGATGATGTCGAAATCCGGTAGTTAATTTGTATATTGCAGAGAGTGCAATCCCAACTGATTCATAATTCTATGTCCAGTTGTCACTACTAAGAGTTATTTTAGTATTCAAAATAATGTTTTAGATACTGTTATAGAGGGAAAAAATAAAAACTAAAACAATTTTTTAGATACTGTTAGATACTTCATAGGGATTAGCATCCGTAAAAGATGCCAATATCCACCCCCCTAGTCCTGCACTCTGTCTGTCAATTTCTATATCGCGGAACTGGGAGTGTTGTTTGGAGGACACAAAACAATAGCAATGCAATGTTGACTTAGCCAGTCTGTAGGTGCGCTTGTCAATTTGTATATCGAGGAACTCAGGGTGCTATTTGTAGGGAACAGAACAATGGAGGCCCAATTTTGAGCCCGACCACCCGGCTGAGAACCCACGATCCAAAATGTTGCTAGGTATGGAATGCGGAATTTGTACATGTTCTATAAAATATCATGTCCATATTTTATAGTCCCATAATACACAGGAACAAAATAAGGGGAAAAGGACGGAGAAGTTTGCAGTGGAATTCTAGATAATACACGGGAAGAAGAGAAGGGAAAAAGAACCAAGTATCTCGCAGAATAACATCTAGTGCTTGCTTATTAATGAAAATGCTTATGAATACCTGATGAGTTCTCACCAGTTAACACATAAAGTGAAAATCACAAAATTATCTTTCGTACCACTGTGTCAACTTGCCACTAGTAAGAGCATTACTGATGTATATGAGGAAGGACGTGAAGTTGTTGGGGATGGAAAGTAGCAACAGATACTTTGAACGGACTTAATGTATACAAGGAACCCGCGGTGGATTTGTAGATCACATATGTTTTGAGTGCAAGATGTATATAGCGGAATGATAAGCAGCTCGTTTCACAAGCGGCATTGCCGCAACGACGGGCATAAAATTGGCTAAGTATGAAAAGGAAGAGCGGTTGGTTGGATCCGTCATGCCAGGATATAGATGGAGATGTTAAGGAATGAATTGCATATCACAGAAGTATCTTTCGTACCACTGTGTTCACTTGTCACTGGTAAGACCATTGTTGATGTATGTCGGGAAGGACACGAAGTTGCTAGGTATGCATATTAGCAACATATACTTTGAATGAAGTTAATGTATACAAGGAACCCACAGTAGAATTGTAGATTACAAAAGTTTTCAGTGCAAGGTGTATATAGCGGAACAATAAACAGCTGGGCTCGCAAGCGCTGGCCCCGCAGCGGCGAGCATAAAATTGGCTAAGTATGGAATGGAACAGCAGTCGGTCGGATCCGTCTTGCAAGGATAAATATGGAGATGAAAACATGTCATCCCACCGTACATAGAAGCGTGACTAAGTATAAAACCAGAAAGCCATAATCAAAAGGAAAATTCAAATGGGAAAAGAGATAAGTATCTGAGAGTCGGGAAAACCTTTTTTTTTCCATTTATTAATGGCAATGTTTTTGAACCTCTGTTGGCTTCTCACTAGTAAAAGCATTAAGTGCACATCACTGAAGTTATTTTCTTGCAACATGTATATGATGAAACGGGGGACATAGGTGATGGATACCTCAAACCTCGGGCCTGGTGTCCAGATAACTGGCTAAGTATTAGCCAAGACGAAGTTTTGATATCTATTTCAATAGTATTCATACTAGTATCTATCAATGGAGAAAGTTTTTGTATTTATCTGAATAATATTCATACTAATATATATTAATGGATTGTTTCTGTTTCAAATGTAAAATGATCTCCCAATTTGCAAGATGCTCTTCGACTCGCAAATTTCGTTGAGACCAGGGAACATGAATTTGCAACAGGGAACATGAATTTGCATTGTGGTCTCAATGACATAAATTCCTTATCATCTATTCATCTTGTATTCGTTGCAATGACATCAGCAAACGATGACTCTCCATAAACATCAATATCTAAATTAAATTAAAGGCAATCAAAATTTGTTGTGACTTTAAGTAATTAAAGCATAAATTGCAAACTACGGAACTCCTAGGCTGCAAGATGTATATGATGGAACACTGGACATATTTGTTTAATACCACAAACCCAAACATAACTGCCTAAGCTTTGTTGAAGAGGAAGTTCTATGTATTTTTTCCATTAGTACTGATATTAGTATATATGCACAGATATTATCAAATAGAACAAGCTGCAATTTATCCAACATACTTCACAGTAACATTGTGTCAACGGTTCAGCTGCCTTGTTGTAACTCATGAATTCAATCTATTTATGAAACCCGAAGAATGGGAGTAGAACAAGTCCTCCAATTTCTTTCTTTAAATACAGAGATGACGCCACATAAGTATGGCCTATGAAAAAGTATTTTTAAATGTAAAATGTAAGGAAAGATCAGACCTGGTCTTATTTAGATTGAAGTAGTGAGAAACACAAAGAAAATATTTTCCTTCATTTTTAACGACACAGGGGAAGAAGGTACAAAATACAATTGAAACAAATACCAGAAATTGGAAATAAATCGAAATTATTCTATATTCAAATAAGATGTGTTACAAAATACAACTGAGGCTATTTACGACAACGATTGTGATTTTGCCTACCGTCGACCAATTAAAGATATGTACATTGATGAAGCTTCTTCACACTTTTCTTGACGTTCAAACTCTCTATTCGTAAAAAATGAGTTGAATATCAATTTTGGGCTTTGTACTTAATTAGTGTTGCGAAGTACATCTATCCCAGTTTTTTGAATACCGTGTTTCTTCCATATATGGCCTGCTTGCAGTGGCTACTTATTCAACATTCCATTCTTTGTCAAGTATTAATTTCCTTCTGTCGTCGAAAAGTTGGGGTTTAAGGTGTTTTCTTTGCAATGTTCCCGAGCATTCAGATCCGAGACAACTTAGAAATGCGATTCAGACTGATTTCAAAGTGAACGGAGTCATTTTATGTCACAATAGTTAAGGCAGGGGGGAAAAATTCAAGTATATAATGACTGGTATTCTCCCTGCATTCGATCGTTCGTTTGGTTGAGAAACCTGCCTGAGGATTTGTATGTGGAACTTCTTTTCTTTATTAGAGTAAATTGGAAGAAACGTCCAACCCAGATGCAAAATACAAATCTGTTGAGGTACATAAATTTTTCGGGAGCTGAGGTGTGGCAAGTGCATCAAATGCTGTAGAATTCATCATAATATATCTTTCCTCATAGTGGGCGAGGTATGGCAGCCCACATAAAGGTATGGAATGTTCGGAGGTGACACCTAATATGTGGACTCTGCAACTACATCCAGAGGAAACCGAACAAACTTTGACAAAGAACGTGGCTTTCTGCCAAGTCGGCCACCAGAGCCACATCCAAGTCATCAAAGTATGAAATAGAAACTCTTGTAGTGATAATATGTTGTTTTATCCACCCATACAAATTCTGTTACCAGCCTCTGAGGAAGACAAATACTTGTGCAATCTCTACAATTCGATACAGTGGCCAAATCTGTGTTGTTGGAAGAAGCTATATACTTAAACGAAGAACTATCTTGCAGGTGACCTAAAAATCCATTACAATTCCCAACAATAAAACAAAGAAGTTCAACAAAAAAAATTCTAGGCAGCCTTTTCAACCAACCAAAGCATCGAACACAGGGAGAACACCAAACATACTTGTTCTTTTTTTTCATCCTCTCTGAGTTTCTCTTGTATAATAGACTTTTTTTTTACTCAAAGCTCACGTCACATAAAACCAATCTCTCTTCTTTCATCTTCCCCTCAATCGCATCTCTAAGTTGTCTTACATGTCCATGACCAAGAACATTAGAACGAAGGCACCCTAAACCGCAACTCTTTGATCATAGAGAGAAATGGCAATAAGTATTTAAAAGCAAGGTTGGATGGTCCTCTGTACATTTTGTGGTGATTCCTTTTAATGACAGATGTTCTCAATATTTTCAGTTATTAATGCCAATCTTTTTGAATATGTACATTGAATAGTGACTAGCAGCACGTATTAAAATTCCCATATCCGAGCATATTCTTAAATATGACATATAAGATATGCGCAATATTAAAGAGGGACATGATGTGAAGGCCTCTGTAGGTCACACATTCGTGAACTATGTTGAATCTTTTAAGAAAACTAAAATTGCACAAGAAAAAAAAAAAAAAAGTATTTTCGCCAATTCAAAATGCAGGCAAAAAAAAATTACCAGATCCCATAATATTCGGTTCTCTATTCATTTTAATGGCAGATGTCCTCGAGCTTTCCAGTTATTAAAGTCCATCATTTAGAAATGAACAATATTAAAGAGGGACATAACGTGAAGGCCTCTGTGGGCAACACGTTCGTGAACTATGTTGAAGCTTTTGAGAAAAATAGAACTGCAGGAGAAAAGAAAAAAAAACTATTTTCGCAACTTCAAAATGCAGGTAAAAAGAAATTGCCAGATCCCATAATATTTGTCTTTCTATTCATTTTAATGGAAAATTTCCTCGAGATTTTCAGTTATTAAAGCCCATCATTTCGAAATGCACAATATTAAAGAGGGACATGACGTCAAGCCCTCTGTGGGTGACGCCTTCATGAACTATGCTGAAGATTTTAAGAAAAACTAAAACTGCAAAAGCAAAAAAAAAAAAAAATCCCAACTTCAAAATGCTGGAAAAAAGGTGCTTTCATAGGTAAGGCACTTTAGTACTCAATGTTCTTCAGATTCAATGACATTTTTATTATTTGAATAAAGGGGAAAAAACATATGACAACCTAGAAGGAAGGCCATATATGATAGACACCTGATTGACAGAGGCCATAGCGAGAATGTGAATTGAGTATCTAATAACCGCGGAACTATGTTGCATTTGAGTCTTCAGCTTTCCCTGCCTGTTAAAAATAAAAAACAAGGAAGGGTTGAATATTAACATGTCTATTTATTTTAATGGGAAATGTCCTCGAGCTTTCTAGTTATTAAAGCCCATCTTTTTGAACCTGTCTGGTCGATTTTGACTTTTGAAAGCATATTTAATGTGTATTGGGAAGTGTTGAATGTAGCAGGGATGGAGCCCTATGTAACAGACGTTACTACAATTTTTCAGTTTTTGTCGACGAGCGTATGTAGAACGTACGTAAAGAAGAGTAATTCGAGAATGCTATTTTTTTTGCACATGAGCCCTTGAAATTCAAATAGTCCGCAAGTCCGATTGTCTATTTGTATATCGCAGAACTATCCATGCTATTTTTGGGACACAGAACAATAGTGGTCGAAGTTAGCGCTCGCCAGCCTGAGAACCCGCGATCCAAAAAATGCTTACTACTTTTTGTGTGTGTTTTTTTGTCCACCAGTGTATGTAAAACGATGTACTAAAGTAAACTATTTCGACAATGCTAATTTTTTTGGACATGACGGCCTTCAAATTCAAATAGTCTGCAAGTCTGATGGTCAATTTGTCTAGGAGGTTTTTTTTTAAATAAAACTAATTCGAGAAAGCTAATGTATAGACCACACATGACCTGTCATAGGATGCAACTGAACTGCAGTCGCTTGGAATGACCATAGAAGCACGAGAAAGTAGATTCAAATGCAGTTTACAACAGGAAAGTAAAAGGGAGAGAAGAGTTATATCTTCCACACGGCAAAAGGAAATTTCATAACTATGAGACCATAGTAACACAAAATCCATGGAAAAAACATCGACAACTATGAAATATATTTTGAGCTAAAAAAAATCTGCTTCAAATTGTAACAGATGCAATTGACATCGTCTGCAATTTTTTACTCTCATTATTTTATCTTAATAAACCCAATTTTCAGCCCGCCAACCCCAGAGGCTGCGATCATTAACCTCTGTTGTCCAGGAAACCTATAATTTCATAAATTGCATTCTCTTATGTCCAGGAGGCCTTCTTTTAAAGAAAACTAATTCGGCAAAGCTAATATATACATCGAACACGAACTATCATAGTTCGATAGAACCTATTCGCGAAGCCGCGTCCATAAAACTGGCTAAGTATGCAACTGAACGACGGTCGCTCGGAATGACCACAGAAACGCGACAAAGTAGAGTCAAACACAACTTACAATATGAAAGTAAAAGGCAGAGAACAACTTCCCAGACAACAAAAGACACTCTCATAACTATGAAACCATAGTAACACATAATCCATGGAAAATGCATCGGCAGCTATGAAATATATTTCCAGGGCGACAAACTCTGTTTCAACGTGTAACATATGCAATTTACATCGCCTACAATTCTTTAGTCTATTATTTTATCTTAATAGTATTCTATGAAAACCGAAGTGAAAAAACATGTAACTAGAGATCCAATCGAAGACGCAACATCCCAACATTGAAAAACCTGGGCAAACAAGAAAAAGCACCAAATAAGAACCCAACCAAAAAGCATCAAAAGGCCCAAGTGCAGGTGCAGGACCGGAACCCTGCAAAGTCGAATCAAGCAACAATAAACAACATACAACGAAGAAAAGAACAAGCAACAACCACCCCCCCAAGAATGAGTCTCTTTCAATCACGATTGTAGAAACCCAAACGTGCAAACTGCAACAACACGAACAGGAAAGCAAGAACAACGAGAACATGCAAATAAGAAATCAATGCCATGAAAAAAGCAAGCATGGACCAATGAACCAACAATGCCCCTGGAGCATATAAATTTTAAAAACGAAAAAAAATGTCTTGTAACAAGCCTGTTAAGTAACCATTCAACACTACTAAGCCTCTTAGGTAAACATTTAAGTCTGTCAGAAATGCACTGTAAACATTTAAGAAAAAAAATCAATGTGGAAGGTCTCTGACGTATCCCAAATAAATTCATATATTTTTTGTAACAATAGTTCAAACAACAGAGAATATATTGCAAAGCCATACTTTGGATATTCCACCATATCAAACATTGCCATAAATTTACCTAGCATAAAATGCTAAAATAAACATTCGAATTAATGGTAGCATTAATCCACGTTCACGAATGCACAACAAAAATTATGATTCAAAAATGACCATATACTACCAAATACTTTGGAAATGCAAACATATTTTACATTGTGAATAGCGAAGGCGGTAATAAGACCTCCAATCCTTTGTCCAATCAGATCTTGACAAACATGATACTTTTTATTATATAAAAATCGATGTTTTCACTTCAATAGACAATAGGAAAATATTTCTGGTCAACGCACAAGCTAATGCCAGTTCAACGATTTATCGATCGTTATAGTTCCTCTATGCCTAGTGCAGAGACTAATAACTATGACAATTAAAAACAATAATAAAAAAATGATTTTATTAACGATAAGATTTGATCATCACGAAATAAATATAATAACAATAAATAATAAAGTTGAAATACAAGAAGAAGATGAGAAATGCCATAAATTTGCATCATCTTTACATCATAATTTTATGTTTGATATCATAAAATTTTGATATTATTTTATATCATGTAATATGATATATTTTTTCTCATATAATATATTTTAAAACATTTACAATATAATGATTTATTAACTTTATTTATCTAATTATATGTTTTTCTCATACAATGTCATGACACGTTGCTTGCTCTTTCTATTTTCTCATTGTTTATAAAATAAACATGAACTTTCTTTCAAAATATTTATCATACAATTATTTATATAATTTATTAACATATCATGTCATGTGCTATTTCCTTTTCATTCTGTCATTGTTTATAAAATAAACATTGTTTTCTTTTTAAAACATTTATAATATAATTATCTATGTAATTTATTAAATTTAGTTATTTAGTTAAAGTGTTTTTTTCACAAAGTCAACAATGTCAAGTCAGATCATGTGCTTCTCCTTTTCATTTTGTTATTGGTTATAAAATAAATATTAACAATTTTTTTAAGACATTTATAATATGATTATCTATATAATTATTATATCAAATTTAATATTTTTTCTTTCTCATTAAAATAAACATTTATTGCATTTTTCCTTGCATCTGTTGTCAGTTTCTTTAATGGTTTGCACGTTTTACGGGATGAATTGCAGTGTGCTGGAGAATAGAATATATCTGAAAGTATCGTCGCACTCGCTACCAAAGAGGGCAAGTCGAAAAATGATTTCCGAAAAGAATAAATATTCATATTACAAATCCAGACCGAACTTGTAATGAAGTGTATCCGGTGGATACAATATGAATTGTAGGAACACATTGCCAAGACCTATTTCTTTCTACTCCAAAATGGATAAAAGAACAGAAATCAAAGGATATCGAGTTGATGAAAAGCTGGATTGAACGATACAACTCTGATATTCTTCACAAATGATACCCACCATTGAGACTAATATAAAGCATTGCACCAATGATGCCGAAGTGAAATGTATTCATAATGGATATTGTGCAGTTAATTTATTGGATGTATGGTTAGGAAACCGGGGAAACATTAACGACCATGTACATTCTTTGTTATGAAGGAGTCTGACAGCGACTTTTTTCAAAGACGTCGCAATAATTAATGTTTTGATTGGAATCAGGTATGTAGGTAGATTGGAAGCCGTTTTCCAGTGGTTTTTGGGAAGTTTAACTTCTAGTTAAAGTGCTGGTAAATTGGATTCGATGCTTTAGTTAAGATGTCAGCAAGGTGGTCACTCTGATCGACTACGCAAGAAGACCCTGGATCCCGTCGATCATAATAACTACTCAAGAGATAAGACCAAACCAATTGTGTAACCTTTATATATTTATATATATATATATATATATTACGTGTATTGTGAAATGTGTGTAGGTGAATTCACGTTATTACCTGACGGTAGAGTATGATAAAGGAATCGATTTGAAGTTGATTTAGTTTGATTTTTAATTAATTAGTTATTTTATAAGTTCAATTTTATTAAATTTAAAATAATTAATTTCAAGTTATTAAAAAAGAAGAAGAAGGTAATTTTAAGTTATATATATGGCATAAAGATTATGTATATTCTTTTTTTTTGTTAATTTGATAATTTGAGTCATAACCACCATCTATTAAAATAATTAATTTCAAGTTATTAAAAAAAGGGGTAATTTTAAGTTATATATATGGCATAAAGATTATGTATATTCTTTGTTAATTTGAGTCATAACCACAATTTATTGAAGGGAGTATTGAAGGGAGGATGACATAAAGATGTCAGGTCTTGACTAAATTATGGGGGAATCATGAAATATATCATTTTGAAGAATAAAAAACTATTAAAAAAAAATCAAATCAAAATATAAAGAGAAAATGTGGCGGGATAAAGAATTAGAGGAAAAAAATAAAATAAGATATTATAAAGATGTAATCAACCCTAATCTAGAAGATCAAAATTATCTATCTGTTTTGCCAACTCTAAAGAAAAAATAAGCATTGCTATGATAAGAACAAATTCTCACTAGCTCCATAGTGAAAGTGGGCATTGATAAATTCCTAAAAAGCCATGGGATAAAAGAATGTGTCACCTTTGTGACACTAAGAAGGTTGAAGATGAAAACACTTTCTCTTAGATTGTCCGGCATATATCCATAATCTCATTTTCAAAATATTTATCACACTACCAACCTTCCTAACATCTTAACTCAACAAAAGTATAATGATCTTGGAAAGCTTCTCTTAATGCTTTTCGAGCACAGAAACGAAATTCTAAAAGATCACAAGTACTTACTTACCCTCTTAAGATCTAATAAACCAATTTGATCTTAGTGAACGTTAATCGTCATCATCATTATTATATATAATGAGTATTTAAAATTAAATAAAAAAAATAAAAAAATCTACCTTCCAAATTAAAAAATAACCTTAAAAATTAATATATATTAAACAATATTATAATAAAACCATGACTACCTAACATTCAATTTAAAAAATAACCTTAAAAATTAATATATATTAAACAATATTATACTAAAACCATGACTACCAAACATTATAAAAAACAACTTTAAAGTAAAGTTTGGCCAAATCCTCCCATCAATTTATATAATAATATTTTACCATTATAAAAATACTTTGACATTTCTATAAGTTACTTGGAGGGCCGTGTCAAACTTTGTGGCATGGTCCTTCCAAACTTAATACTGAATTAATTCGGATGAAACATAATTTCCCAAATTCAATAATGAATTAATTTGGATGAAACATATTTTTTTTTTATTTTGAAACGTATTTAACTTATACATTTCTTGAAATTCATATAACTTATACATTTCTTTTCAAAACGAAAAAAACTACTTATTAATTTATTAATTTTTTTTTTAACTTAATTATAATTTTTTTTTGTTGAATGTAAGAAAATATATACTCAACTTTCTTATAATAAATTAAAATATTAATTCAAAATATTTATAAAAAATGGATAACTTCTATTACATAATAATTTTTTATTTATTAGTCTTTGTGAAGGCTCAAGGGACTATAACGATTCATAATTAATTGAATTTATATTAATTTGTTGTTTGACTACAAATTTTTGCATTCTTTTTATTGTTTCAATTACATAACTAAAAATATTATTTTTTATAAAAAAATTCATACATGTCATGATCTTTGCTATTCCCAATGAATTATATGTTGTCATATCCAAAGTTTTTAACATTTACGGTATTTTTGAATTTGTAGTATTCATACTCAATTCGTTGACTTTATATTTGTTTTTAGTTTGACTACAATTTTTTGCATAATTTCTATTGTTCGAACTACAAAACAAAAAAAAATATTTTTTATATAATAAAAAAACCTATATATCTCATGATCTTGTTGGATAATAGCTTTGAGGTCTTATTGCCAGCTTCATTATTCTCAATGATTTATATGTTGGCATATCCAAAGTTTTTATCATCTACCGTGTTTTTGAATTTGTACTATTCATATTGAAATGTTTGGATATCCAAAGTTTTGAGCATGGATAGTCAGTTTTCATATTACTTTGTCCTCAGAGTAAATCTTTTTAGCATAGTCTCTAGTACTCGAACTATTGTTTTATTATTATTATTATTATTGTTATTTTTTAATTTTTTATTACTTTTATTGTGCTTGACTCTTTATTGTTGCGTGTTTCGAGAGTCTTTTTCATTGTTGTGTATGTTTTCCACACTGAATTTTTTCTTAAATGTTTGCACAACGCGATGCCCTTCGACGATTCTGACAGCCTTAAGTGTTTACCTAACAGGCCTCGCAACTTAAATGTTTATTCTATAGGTGTGTTACAATACAGTTTCCTTCCATTTTTTGATACAGTGTTGTCTGCAGTGTGTTATCCCCGATATCTAGGGATAACTAGGATATCATGTCTCGAGGTCCACATGGTCCTAGACATGGAGTAC
>ML784682.1:116251-154186 GCA_009831015.1 Picea engelmannii
TTTGATCCATTATACCTTTATCCCTTTGGAAACCCAGATTACATAGGGACGTCTCCCTTGGACTAGCCCTCCTAAATAGAAAGAGCCCCCCATCGAGGTGACAGTGGGTGGGGAAGCTCCTGTTACGCCGGTTTTAAGCCTTGGCTCAAGCTACTTAAACCCTTCCTACAAACCGTGCGATAACACAGTGAATTTGGGCAATGTTGTTTTTCACCAGCATTACTGGTTTACTGGTTGATGCTTGTTCATCGGTTTTTTCAATGTTGGTTGTTGTTGTTTGATTCAACTTTGCAAAGTTGAGGTTTTGTAGTTACAGTTGGACCTCTTCGTGGTTGTTCATTGGTTTTTTGTTCTTCAACTATGCAAGCAATTGGACCTATTGTTGCGGTTTGCAGGTTTTGGAGCTGCGCTTCTGTCATTCCTCATTGACGGGTAAGTTTTTGTGTCATGATTTCGTTGTTATTCCTTGTTTGTTTCTTGCTATTTGTAGCTTGCAAGCAAGAATTTTCAATACTAGGAGTCCCTGATTTGAAATCATGTTGCAGAACATCTTTTTGTGTGGCTGCTACACCCAAAATATTTTCCTTG
The DNA here is from genome assembly GCA_009831015.1 of Picea engelmannii. Lineage (NCBI taxonomy): Eukaryota > Viridiplantae > Streptophyta > Pinopsida > Pinales > Pinaceae > Picea > Picea engelmannii. The sequence continues at coordinate 116,840 of ML784682.1, forward strand.
TTCTTGAATGTCAATGTTCTATACATAACCAGCCTTTGTCGCAGCCGTGGCGACATATAAAAAATAAAACTCCTCATTTTTCTTGCCCCTGAAAACCATACGTTTCACGCATTTTTCCTAGTTTGTTCCCTTCCAAACATCGTGTTCTGCTTTGAATGTTGATGGTGGACACAAAACCCAAATCTGTCGCAGCTACAATGAAATATAAAAAAGAAAACTGGATGTTCTTCTCTTATTTTTTGTTCCTAGAAACCATGTGTTTGGTACATTTTTTCTAGGATTTTCCCTTCCAATCACATATGCCAACTTCCACTTTCTAGATATCGTGCCATAGTTGTTTCCAAAATAGCATTGCAAAGGGTTTTAGAAAATGAGTTTGAATTTTTCACAGGGGGAAAGCATCTGCCAGGGTAAACTCTGTCCACATGTTTCCTTTATCATGTAAAGCATATTTTTCCTCTGAAAATCTTGTAGGATGCATGCTGGGAATAGGTTAAAAAATTATATACCTTGAATACTTGGTCTTTGTGCTCAACAAATTTCTAGTGTTATTTATTTGCGTTGTTTGTTCTGTTTGGTTCACTGTTCACTATATGTTTGTTTGCTTGTCATATGATTTGGTGACTAGGGAGGATTGAATTTGACAAGAAGAAGGTTGAAGGATAGATAGCGGAATTGGTATGGAGTTCCGCACTTGTAGTTTTCTATTTTCCTTTTTTTTGTTTTTTTGTTTTTTGTTTTTCTTTCCTTTGTTTGCATATAAACTGAATATAGGTAAGAAACATCTTGAAAATCATAGTTTAAGAGACGAAACAAGTAGTAGATGTTGAGTCCTATGAAATTGATATAGACTCCATTGTGCATGGCAACATCGACCAGATATTGCATAGTAATGGTTCTATTGCATACTGTAGGAAATTTCATTTTCGATGCATTTCAGGTTCTATTGCATTTCTGTTATTCCTCGACTGACTTGTGCAATCAATTGACAGATTATTTCTTGGGCTGTTTAAAAAATGGCAATGTTGAGGCATCAGAGTCATATGAATACGAATTGACATTTGAATTTATTTGGCAATTGCATGGAATACATGATGTCACTACGTATTTTTCAAAGATGTCGTTGTCTGCATTTGCAATTTTTCTTGCACATGAGAGGGGACTTTGGGGAGATACATTTTGTATATGGTGGTTGTTTAAGTGGCTCAATATATCAATTGGAATGAGGTCATTGACAATAAAAACAATATATCTACTATTGAACAAAACTGCATCCATCGATCCATATTGCATCTTGTTCCATGATGCCAATTATGTCAGTGGTCATTATGAACCACTACTGTATAGAAAATTATCCATATGAAATCTTGGAGGACCTCATATTTACTTGTTCCTCATTTGAAAATACCTTGAATCGCAATGGAAACAAATTATGCATCGTGTACACTGCCATGGCTTGCAGATAGTAACAATTGTTGCATCTAGTTGTGGAGATAGTATGTTCAATGCAATTTTCTATTTGGTAGCAACAGAGTTCGATGTGCAGTCATTGTGGATTTACACTGTACAATCCTTTTGCAATGCAATTATAGGTGGCATCCAACATGCTTTTAGCTATTTGCATCAACACCTTTCGCCATGTCTCCTAGAAAATATGCCGACAATTGGAAGTTTGAAAGAATACCTTGTAAACATGGCACTTACATATGAAAAAAGAAATGTAGAGGGTGGAAGATTCTATTTACAATGGTTATCTATCATATTCAGAGTAAATATCCAGGTATGGTCAGTCCTGCAAGATGACAGTGTCCATTCCTGGTGTATTGATTCAAACTACGATCAAACAATTGACATCATCTCGTTGAAAAAAAATATGTCACATATTCATTATCAACCTTTGATGGGAAATACCATTGGTTCAGGGTCCACTGTCCATGCAACCCAAACTACATCGAATGTGCATACCCGCAGCATGTTATTTAATGAGAATGAAACCCGTCCCAGTTGTGATGAGGCCATACAGGGCTTAAAAGAAAAACGTAGACTAACTTATCACAACTTGAAAAAGGTCATACGTGAAACTCATCCAAATTGTGATCAGGTCATATAGGGATTAAACAAAAAACGTAGACTAAATTATCAGAACTTGAAAAAGATCATACGTGAGAGGAAAAAATACATTGGTGGTATGGGAAATACTACCGGTTCAGGGTCCAGTGTCAATGCCAACCAAACCACATCGAATCTGCATAAGCGCCGCATGTTATTTAATCAGAATGAAACTCATCCAAGTTTCCATGAGGTCATCTTGCCCTTGAACAAAAAATGTAGACTAAGTTATCACAACTTGAAAAAGGTCATACATGAGAGAAAAAAATACATTACTATGCTTCATTGTAGACAGAAACTGACATATCACAACCTAAAAAAAATTGTTCGTGCACAACACAAGAGAAACATGTACATTCACATATCCCACAATGGTCATGGCACTGCCCGAGAGGGAAAAAACACATTTCGTGGGCTAGAACCAACAACATGCACTGTTACCAATGAAAAACAACAAACACTTTCTATGCATACTTCCCTACGGAAGAAAGATGCAAGACAGACCTATGTGAAACAAATCAAATACACTCCTTCAATTGCATGTGCAATTTGTGATCAATTGAATTTCACAAAAAACACTAAGTATTTCACGCCCGACTTGGAAGCAAAATACCTCCGCTTGACACTAAATGATAAAACATTTTCCAGTGGCAAAATTTGTCTTCCATGTAAACGGTTGCTTGAAAATGGAAAATTGCCACAGTTTACAACATCTGACCAAATAAGATGTAATAAATCACTACTAGATGTAAGTACGCTTACAAAAATTGAAGAGAGACTTGTGTCTCTGCGAATTTCATTTGCACAAATCAGACCCTGGTGCTATAAACGAACCCAAATGGGATTAACAAGATCAATTATTAATGTGTCTATCCAACTATATGTTGTGCAAAATCCTTGCCACAATTCATTAGCGATACAATGACAATTGTTGTGGCTCTCAAAAGACACTTGCAATACAAGAATGCATATTATAAAGGTAAAGTGTGTGTGCATGTTGTCATGAAAGAATTAAAAGAATTATGTTCCAGGGCCTTGTGCAAAGCACAAAACATTTGTATAAATGAGAACTGGAACAATGTTCTCAGAGAAGGGGATGACAACTCTTCACATAATCTCTAAACTTCTAGTGAATTTGATATCAGAGATGAATTAGAGACTGAAACACCTATCGAGACATTGGTACATGGATTCACTGATTCACAGTGCATTCGTGACTTACAAGACAAGATTGTCAAAATTGCACCTGCTGAGGCGAAACATCCACTTGAAATATTCAAGGACAAATTTGCTAAGGAAATGAACTTCCCAACACTGTTCTATGGAGATCCACATCCCAGTGACATTATGAAACGATTCAGTTACCATAAAATAGTTCGATGGGAGCTTCTACATTCAAGCAGTGACTTCTTTTGTCACATAACAAATTTGTTTTTCAAAATAATGCACATAATAATAGATCAAGTGTTTTCTTGCCTATGGGTTTGAATAAGAAAAGGCTAGCTACAAGGAAGAAATTTGTTGGCCAGAGATGTCAAGTACAAAGTAAACCTAGAAAAAATCCTGAAATCTGATATTGGATACATATATTTCAAAAACATTTGCATCTCTCCTGACCATTTTCAACAAAACAAAAAGGCTATTTTTGCAATGATCCGACAATTGGGAACGCCAACATTTTTCATCACATTTACATGTTCAAAGCATCGTTGGGATCCATTAGTGGTTGCGGTATATGACTTGCATAAGGATATGAAACGTAAAAAACAAACTGATACACTAGAAAATGATAACATTGACTACTTCATAAGAAAAGACCCAGTGACATGTAATTGCTACTATAGACATAGAATAAATTCTTTGAGATAATTGATATGCCATGATGAAACATTTTTCAGAAAAATATTGGACTACTTTTTTGTGATTGAATTCCAGAATAGGAGGAGTGAGCATGACCACGCATTGTTGTGGATAGAGGGTGCACCGGTCTATGGAACTGGCAAAAACTCATAGATCGAATAGTTTGTGGACAAATACATAACATGAAACACAAATCATTTAGATCCAGAACTTTCCAAAGTTCATAGACATTATCATACAAAAAGTTGTAAAAAATGAAAAAACTCGCATTGCAGATACAACTTCCCCGTGCTGCCAATGAGAACAACAAGAATCATAGAGCCACTTAGTTTAGAGGACAAAGTTGTCATTGAGAAATCTAGATCCTTGTTCGAATTTCTAGAACAACGAGACTTTGATGGGTTAATGAGCTTCGATGACTTCTTGACAGAGCTAAATCTAACAGAAGATGAGTACATCCAAGCCATACAATGTACGCTTAAACAACTAACAGTTTTCCTTAAGCAAAACATTTCCCATATCTGGAACAACAATTTCTCCAAGGAAATGCCAGTTATGTGCAATGCAAATACAAAAGTGTAGTATGTCCTCAATGCATATGTTGCAACATCGTATTGTACCTCGTATATGACAAAGGTTGACAAATCTATGACAAGTGCATTCAAAACAATATGGAAAGAACATGAAATAAGTCATATTGATGTTAAACAATTGATACATATTCTTGGTAATACATTACTTAATCTTCAACAAATGTCTGCTCAACAAGCAATCCACATTGCACTTTCCCTGCCCCTCAATTATAGTTCAAGAAAATGTGTCTTCATAAACACATCTCCACTTGAGAAACACACATTTGTGCTTAAACCACCGTCTTTGCTAGAAAAAGAGCCTGACAATTCAAAGGATGTACTATGTCACTCTATTATTGATTATTACCTCCAGTGTCCATCTCCTATTAAGCATATCTTCTTAGAAGAATTTGTAGATCGCATTACAAAAAAAATGGTGCACCTATATCAAAAAGAAAAAAAAACGTATGTGATACGGTTTGTCAAATACAACAAACATACTCACTATGAAAACTATTGTAGAGAAAAACTACTTTTATACATTATGTTCGATGAAAATGAAAACACATTAAAAATAACTTCCCTACATGGGAAGTTGTGTATGTTGCCTCTGAGACTATAGTGCAAACCAATGAATCTAGATTTACTGACAATGTTAATCCAACATGGGGTGATCTAGAAAGTGAATTGAATGAAATAGAAAACCCTAACAATCTTGATGAGACATTCACAAATCGAAAAACAACCAGAACTCCGTGTGACTCATATGACTTGCAAGAAGATTTGCCTCGTCCTTGAGCAAAAAACATTGAAAAACGTATCAATCTTGGTTTTCAAGTAAAAAAACATCTTTTACTTATTGAAGATAATGAATACCACAGAATCGGACATCTGTTGAATCGAGAACATCAAACAATTCTAAAGGACATCGTGCTTAAAAAACTCCTGAGCATGCACACTCTTGTGCACTTGTTCCTTACAGGGGGAGCAAGAACATGCAAGACATTCATAGAAAAATCACTATTCCAAATTCTTATACAAATCTATGATTCAAAAAATTCTTCTGATCCTATGAAACCAAAGGGCCTAATAGTTGCATAGACAAGAAAAGATGCATATAATGCAGGTGGAACAATAGTCCACTCTGCATTTTTTATGCCTTTTAACAAGTCACAGTTTCTTCCACTCAGCCAGGAAATGTTAGATACTTTGTCTAAGATTTATGACGAACTGCAACTTGTCTTCATAGATGAGGCATATTTGATTGGAATTTGCTTCTTGTATTCCATTGACAACTGGCTAAGAAACATAAAACATGTGCACATGAAATAATTTTGAAACATTGACATGATATTCTGTGGAGATCTTTACCAGGAACATCCCATCCAAGATTATTTGATATTTGAACAACCTACGATCAACATGAAAACAATGGCGTGTGACTTTAGGAAAGAAAATATTAAATTCTTTGAATTGCATACTACAATGTGCCAGAGAAATGAAACATTTATTGCAATTCTGAATAGAATGCAGACAAACATCCAAACACATGATGACTTAACATATATCAATTTGAGGTGCATGTGACCTGCACCAATAGACCCAACCTTCCCTTACATGTTCTACACGAATAGGGATGTTGCAATGCATAATAGGTTCATGCTATCACTCATGCCTGGCGATCATTTCATAATCAATTCAATTGATCTCGAAGAAAACAACCATGGAAATATACCACGTCATGAACATACAACCACTTTACCTTTTCAACTTGTCTTGAAAGTAGACATGTTGGTTGAAATATATGCCTGCAACTATGATTCACAGAATGGCTTGGTCAATGGTGCAGATGGAATACTCAAAGGCTATACCAAAACATTAAAACTTGATGTCCTCTGGATTAAGTTCCATGAACCGCATATAGGCCACCGAAAAGAAAACAAGTTGGCTTATCTATATAAGTCAAACACTGTAAGCGATTGGACACCTATCTTGTGAATATCAAAACCAGTATCGACATCAACAAAGACAAGTCGACTGAATATTCGAAAACAGTTTCTAATTAAACCTGCATGTGCACATACAGTCCACAGATCGCAAGGACTAACACTTGATAGTGTTGCATTTGAGCCTGCTGGAATTTCAATACATGGACTTGTATACACAACAATGTCCCGTGTCATAAGTATTGACTCCTTGTATTTACTAAGTCCTCTTACAAAAGATAACTTCAAAGTGAAACACAAATTTGATATTGAGATGCAATGCCTCAGGACTACCGCAAAGTGGCATCTGCAATATGATTACCAATCCATACAAACAAACTCATCTGTATCAATTCTCTCACTTAACACATGTAGCTTACATGCACATATGGATGATATACTCAATGACTATGTCACAATGCAATCCGATATTTTGTGCTTACAGGAAACATCCATGGTATTATGCATGCAAAACAAACAATTTTCAAATCACAATTGCATATCGAGTTACATTACACATGGGGTGATGATATTGGTGAAAAAACATGTAACAATTTTGGAGCATATACATTTCGAAGAAAAAAATGTTGAGATGGTGCTTGCAAAAGTGTTTTTTCCATGGATCAGAAATTCAAATATTGAATCTCTATGTTTCTCCCCATGCAACATTCTCTAACATACTAAATGTTCTTTTCAATGCATTGGACCATTTTCATATGAACGGAACCATTGTCATTGTAGGATACTTGAATATTGACATGCTACAAAATAATGCCGAAACAAAAAAATTGGAAAACTACATGTGCAAATACAATTTCCGCTTTCTTTTGAACAACACAAGCCATGTACAAAACACACTTATTGACCATGTATGGTCGAATGTGCCCATTTCTTAATACATCGTCTTTATCTTAGACACATACTGGTCTAATCATGATACAATTGGTATTTCACTTGAATTATGAGAGATACATCAAACATATTGCAAAATCATATTTCTATGTTTCAAAGTATATATGTTTAGCTTGTTGCAGAAAACCAAGGAATCCAACTTCTTAGTTTTCCCGGTTTGTACACATACTGGTCTGATCACAATACAATTGGTATTGCACTTGAATTATGAAATATACATCAAACATATTGCATAATCATATTTCTATGCTTCAAAGCATATATGTCTATCTTGTTGCAGAAAGAAAACCAAGCTATCCAACTTCTTAGTTTTCCCTTCTTTGTGATTGATTTTGGGCACAAATTTTTATATATACACAAACATGGATGAACAAAAAAAACAAAAAACAAAAAGGGTACATTCTTCTAACACTATCTGTTACTCTATTCATTTTATTCTATTGTATTTACTCTATGTACATATTCCTTGCTTTTTTCTTTACATGTCAACTTATGTTCATGTCCATTTTGTTTTGTGCTTTTTTTCATAGAAACAAAGTGGAAAACTGGACACGACAAAGAACTCTTAACCAGAAGTGTAGAAGAATCCATGCAAAGGTGCATATTTCTACCCGTGTTCCATATCCAGTTGTTTTTCATTTACTATGTCTATATTTGTTACACTAATTTGCATCTTTGTTTTTTTTTTCCTTGGATACTCCATATCTTCCTGTATATTGACTTGTCTTTATATCAATTCTATTTTTTGTGTTGTTGTATTCAAATAAATAAATTTTTACTCCATCTTTTTTTCATGTGTTCCTACATAGCAACTTGCTTTGATGTCCATTGTATTCTCTGTATTGCTACATTGAAACAAGAACACAATAATTGGGCACAAGGATAGAGGGCAATGTGTCATATCAAATACAATGTGTATGCCTGAGACTAAGAGGTATGGTTACAAAAAAACTCTGATCTGCATACGTTGTCCAATTTGTCCAACTATATGTTTTTCCCATAGTTGATGTGTTTCTATCGCTTGATAATGATCACACTAAGTGTTTCTCTGTGAGCCATATAGTTCTTTGCTTCCTTTCTTTTTCCTCTTCTATACTTATCCATTCTCCATTTTCTTGTTCCCCTCTATTATCCACTTCTGGTTCTACACTTAGTCCCATGTCCATGCACACAGGTTCTCGGGATGGCGAAGTGACAAATTCCATGTCCATCTATATCTTTACATCACGATTCTGAACGACCATCGTTCGTTTTCATATTTGGTGAATTTTATGGCCACAGGTTCCTGCGTAAGTGCCATCAAACTCTCATGCCCCATGTTTGTGGTATACATATTGCACCCGAAACTTCAGTTATCTACAATTTGACCCTGGAATCGAACCCCCATGCCTCACTCTACCTACGATGACTCTGTTTGAATGCTTGGATATAAATGTGCCAAGTCATATATTTTGTCTATTGCTTGTTGAGATAGATATAAACAACATCTCTTTTATCTTGAACCAGGGTCTGTTGAGCTCCAACTATATTCCATGGATGAAAATATTTTTCCCATAGTTGATGTGTTTCTATAGCTTGATAATTATCAGAATAAGTGTTCTTGTGTGACAAATACAGTTCTTTTCTCCCTTTATTTTTCCTATTCTATACTTACATGTTCTTCACTTTTCTTCTTTCCCTCTATTATTCGTTTTTGTTTCTATGCTTAGTCGCATATTTATGCTCGTGGGTTCCTGGGGTGGCGGAGTGAGAAATTCTACATCCGTCTATATATTCACATGACGTGTCTGACCGACCACAGTTCGTTTCCACACTTAGCCAATTTTATGGCCTTGGGTTCCCCCGAAGCCATTATCAAATTCCCATGCGCCATGTTGGGATATACATCTTACACACAAATATTTGGTTATCTACAATTCTACCCTAGACTCCTCAAACTCGCAAGCCTCACTCTGCCTACGATAACTCCGTCTGATCGGCCTGCCTTTCTATACTTAAGACCAAGTGTTGTTTTGTGACGCATAAAGTTCTTTACTCCCTTTTTTATGTCTTCTATAAATGCCTCTTTTTCTCTTTTCTTCTTCCTCTCTATTATTTGTTTCTGCTTCTATACATAGTCGCATGTCTATGCTCGTGGGTTCCCAGGGTTGTGGACTTAGAAATTATATATCTATCTATATCTTCACATCATGAGTCCGATCAACTGCTATTCATTTCCATACTTAGCCAATTTTATGCTCGTCGGTTCCCAACTAGGCCATATGGGACTCCCATACCCCGAACTCTCATGCCCCATAGTCAATGTGTTTCTATTGCTTGACAATTATTAGACAAAGTGTTCTTCTATCAAGCATAAATTTCTTCGTTCCCTTTCTTTTTTTCCTCTTCTATACTTAGTCGCGTTTCTATGATAGCGGGTTCCCACGTGGAAGACTCACAAATTCTATATCCATCTATATATTGACATCACTAGTCTGATCGACCACTTTCGTTTCCTTACTTAGCCAATTTTATGGTTGCAGGTTCCCAGGTAGGCGTTATCGAACTCTCATGCCTCGTGTTCAGAGTATACATCTTGCAGCCAAAACTTGGGTGATCTACAAATCGACCACGAACTCCTAGGTTCAAAAAAGTACCAAAGAATTTTTCACTCCCCTCCATCCTCGCCACCTTCGCCCATTCCCAATGCACATTAAATATGATTTTACTAGTGACAGCTCACCATCGATGTTTGAAAAGATTGACATTAATATGCAAAAAGATTGAGGACATATTCCATTAAAATGCATTAATGGGAGAATATTATAGAATCTCATTAGTTTCTTATTTTAGTTTTTTAAGGCATCATTATAGCAAGAATGCAATATTATGTTGGCCCCCTGTCATCTACAAAAGTGTTGACATGATGCCCCTCTTTAGTATTGTTCATATATTACAAGTTCTCATATTTGAGAGTATGCTTGCATATGAAAATGTTGCTCCACCCTTCCAATTTGAACATAGTTTGCATTTGGTCCACAAAGAATACTAATATAATAAAATAATATGAAAATTGTTTAAGTAAATATAAACAAATTATCTTCTAACTTGAACATGGTTTTGTCAAGATCCACATATATTACATTGCTGACAATGTTTTCCTCGCCTTTCCATACTTTCTCGATTTCCCTTCCATCTTTGCACACTTTCCCAGAGCAAATTGGTTATGATTTTATTAGCTTTGAAAAGATTGGCATTAATGAGGCCAAAGTTGGACGACATCTACCATTAAAATGCATTAACCAAATATTTACGGGAGATTATATTACCATCCTCCAGTCTTCATTCTAAATACTGTCACACAATTACTGCCACATGTAGCAATATAAACAAATCTTCATCAAAACATTAGCTTTTCTCACAGGCACCCCACGTGCACCTCAATCGCCTGAAGTAAGACATATTTGGATCCATCAACTAAACCTACCTATTATCAAATTGGTAGCGGTCAATATTATGGCATATGATATATATATATATATATATTATTAGGTATATGGATGTTCAGCTCAGAAAAATTGTTATTTACTTCAACTTTTTGAAAGAATTGTACCCCACCTTTCCATACTTAGTGGATTGTTCAGCTCCTGTTCTCACAGATTCACAGGTTACCGGGCTTCCAGGTACACAAAAGTTCTGAAGAAGTTTTCGTTGTCGTCCATCCTCAGTAACTTCGTGTGCTTCCCAATGCACATTAATTATGCCTTTATTAGTCATGACTCACCAGACACATTGAAAAGATTGGCATTAAAAGGAAAAAAAGGTCGAGGATATCTCCCATTAAAACACATTGAACCAATATTTACCGAAGATTATATTATGATGTTGCAGTGCCCATTTTAAATACTATGAGGAGAAAAGGAACGTTCTCATCACCTCATGGCCACAACTCGACAACATTTTTGTGGAGATACCTTGAATAATTTTGGGCGCAAGAACCAGATTTTTCAGTGGTCCATAGCTTATGACTACTACTTGTCCCCTTCTTCCCAAAAGAAAGTTATCTTGACATATGGAATTATAGCGGCAGATTGTGTCCCCAATTTTTTTTTATTTAAGGAGTTGGTCAAGTGTTGCACCGAGAAATATATTCCGAACCAACGAATTATCTATATGGGAAACCATTGCCAAGTCTCCCTATCGCCTCAAGTATTTCAAAAGATGTTAACACTTCCTGACCCAACGACTACTTTCAAGCGAAAGAATTGTAGACAGTTCTTAAAGAAGCATGGTGATGAATTGGACCTCTTGCCGAAGTTCTTACAGAACTCAGCGGGCGCTCCCCGAGACATAGCCACATTACAGGTTAGTGAATTTAAAAACCTTTTTCCGCAAATTGCATGGCTTTTCACGAGGATAATGAGACAAGAAAGTGAAGCCATAATCTCTCGGATGATTTTGTATATTTTATATTTCACGGTCAAGGAGGAAGCCATCTTCCATTGCCTCAAGTTGATTTCCATTGAAATCTCTTTCCAATTATTGTAATACAAAAGGAAGACGAAATTCTTTGTCATCTTATTTAATTTTCTTCATGGCGAATTGCTACCCATTCCCTGGACTATCTATGTGTAAGAAGTTGAACTGTGAATTTTGTAAATGTGTTGAACCTGAACATAATAGATCTAGCTAGAAAGTACCACAGACATTTGCAGAGTGAAATTGAGAAAAAAGAAGCAAGAGAGAAAGAATGGAAGAATTCCCATTAACCGTTATGAAAAATGATTAGTTTACACATGATATACTCTATATATCTCAATTAGTTCACACTGGAGGTGAACCAATGCACCATAGTGGTGGTATAGTGTGCTATGGACACACACCAACTGTTACGAGAGTGAACTACCACCTAGTCTAGTCTCTCAGACAGTTACGGGAGTGGACTGCCACCTAGTTGAGTTAACTAGTCAACCAGTCTTCAGTTAATTGATTAAACAGAGAGTATTGAGGAGTTAACTCAGGGAATCAAGGCTAATGCACCAATCTAGTGATGATACCAAGGCAAGGTCAAATTATCATGGTGATGATCCCAGTGTTGCATGGTGAAAAAACCAATGCAACATCTAAACTCAACTCACCTAGTCAAACTGAAGTGTCAACTAAAAGAGAATATTCTCCAGGTGGAATATTATCCCCTAAAATATAGGAGACTGGATAATGACTAATTATGACTAATAAACAAGGAAAAAAATTAGGAAAAAGAAATCCTATAAGGTGTGTGTGAAGTAAATCCAACACCCCCCCTGAACATCACTATGGTGAAAATAAAGAATGTGTCTCGACAACGAGGCCATGTTAGGTACCCAAATACAAAATATACACTAAAAATAAAGAGAACAAAGAGGGAAAACCTCCCCCTAAAGGTACAATGTATGTAAAAAAAGAATAACTATAGTTGTTAGGAAACTGTGTCCTTCACTCCAAGATGACTTCCCAGAGAATGGAGCTTCTGCTCAGTGAAGGTCTTGGTGAAGATGTCTATCGTCTGTTCTGCTGAAGGACAAAAATGTAAGTTGATGATCCCCTCATGTACTAAGTCCCTAATGTAGTGCATGTGTATATCGATGTGCTTCGTCTCCTGCCTTTGAACTGGATCTCTGCAGAACTTTAGAGTGCTCTGGTTGTCACACCAGATGACGATCGACCGATGAAACTAAATTCCCAACTCAGTGAGAAAATGTTGTAGCCACATAACCTGGATGGTTATGTTAACTACCCCTCTGTACTCTACCTCTGCTAAAGATAGAGCAATGGCAGCTTGCTTCTTGCTCGACCAACAGATAGGCTCAGAACCAAAACTGAGTGAGTAACCAGATGTGGACTTGCGATCAGTGTTATCGCCATCCCAATTGGAATCAGTAAACCCAATGAGATCTAATGCAGAGTCTTCTTCATAATGAATCCCAAAGGTGATGGTTCCTTGTACGTATCAAAGGATACACTTTGCATATTTCCAATGTAGCTCATGCAACTCCTGCATGAACCTAAAAACTGTGCCAACTACATATGAGAGGTCTGGTATGGAGTGTTTGAGATACAAAAAGCTCCCCACTAGTTGTCTGTACAGTGTGATTTCAACCAATGGAGTATCCCCGCCATCCTCAATTTTGACTCCTGATAGGAAAGGAGTCGGAGAAAACTTGCAGTCTGTCATGTGAAATCTCTCAAGGAGATCTCGTGCATACTTGGCCTGAGACAATTTGATGCCCGATGCCTCCTGACTGATCTCAAGTCCAAGGAAGAAGTGTAGTGGACCCATGTCCATCATCAAAAACCTGTCATGTAGAATCCTCTTGACTGCATCAATCGTTGAGGTCGAGCACCTTATGATCAACAAATCATCAACATACAGAACTAAAAGTAGAAGTGAATCATTCGTCCTGAGCATGTAGACATTCAGGTCTGACTTACAATGTACAAAGTTATGTGACAACATGCAGGAGTCCATCTTGGAATACCATGCCCTCAGAGCCAGTTTGATGCCATAAAGTGACTTCTTCAGTCGATAGACCAAATATGAGTCCTGCATAAATCCCTGGGGTTGCTCCATGTATATATCCTCAGAGAGATCACCATGAAGAAATGCATTCTTCATGTCCATCTAATAGACTTCCTATCCCTTGGTTGTCGCAATGGCAAGGTCCAATTGAATGGAATCCATCTTCGCTACTGGATCAAAGGTCTCATCATAGTCAATACCATGAACCTGTTGAAAGCCTTTGGAAACAAGCATGACTTTGTATCTACTAATGTGTCTATCTGTTGCACTCTTGGTCCTGTAGACCCATCTGCATATGAAAATTTTCCTCCCAGAAGGAACGGGAAACAGATCCCAAGTTTGGTTCTCAAGGAGGGAGTTGTACTCCTCCTGCATGGCGGATTCCCAAAAGGGATTTCGAGTAGCCTCGCCATAAGACTATGGATCGAAATATTGAACCAAGAAAATATTCCTAGAGGGAAATGGTTTAGTGGAAGTGAGTGCAACATGAGGCTCCTCAAAATCAGATCGAGTCCTCGTAGTATCGGCTGGATCACCAACGAGATCCCCTGCATCCTGAAGAGTAGTCTGTGCCCACTTGGGCCTTTTCTTTGGCTCTGCAACTGCATCTGGATTCTCTGACTCTACATCTGACTGTACTGACTCTAAATATGAATCATCTGAGTCCTATGAATCAGAACTATCATCTGAAGAAGAGTCATCATGTGCATGCTCTTCATCTCGAACAGGTGGGAGAGTGAAGGTGTCTGCATGTGACTGTTGAGGTACATGTGAGACACTTTCCTTGAAATGGACACTACTCTCAATGATGAGATGGTCCGAGGAAATATGAATAAGTTTATACCCATTCACACCATCAGGGTATCGAACAAAAATGCACACAATTCTCTGTGCATCAAGTGCCTTCCTCTTTTTAGAGGGAATCATAGCCCATGCATGTGAACCAAAAATGAAAAAGTCGGTCATTTCCAGTTTGAGGCCACTCCAAGCCTCGTAGGGGGTCTTATCCTTGAAAAATCTATGGGGAGATTGGTTTTGGATGTATGTTGAACAATTAAGTGCTTCAGCCCATAGTCTCTATGGTTGTGACTTTGCATGCAACATGCAAGATGCCATCTCCTTTAGAGATCTTTTTTTCTGCTCAACAACTCCGTTTTGTTGCAGAGTATAGGGAACTGTGTGCTGCAACTGAATCCCTGCCTCATGGAAAATATTATGGATCTAATGATTCACATACTCTCCTCTGTTATCATTTCGGAGGAATTTGATCTTCTTTCTGGACTGTGTCTCAACCAGGGATTTGAAATCTTTGAGGTGTTGAAAGTCCTCAGATTTTTGCCTAAGAAAGTATATCCATGTAAAATGTGAGAAATAGTCAACAAAAATGAGAACAAACATTGCTTTGTTGACCGATGGATGAGAAAAAGGACCCATGAGGTCATTATGGACCAGATCTAAAGGTGCAGAAGCTTGCTGAGACTTTCCCTTGTTGAATTTCTCTTGAGGGTGTTTTTCAAGAACACATCCCTCATATACTCCCTTGGAGAAATGGATGTCTGGTAGACCATAAACCAATATTTTATTGCTAAGCTATTGCATGTATCTGAAATTCAAAAGTCCAAAACTTTCATGCCATATCCTACTACTTTCGTCAGCATGAGTAAGCACTAAAGAAGAATCAGGTTCAATGAATTCAGAAAATGTATACAATCTAGACTGTTGATTTACCTCACTAGTAGCAACCCTAGGTTGGTTTTCATGTCGTAGATTTCCATGAAATTTGGTGTGAATACGACTTTCTTTCCGGTGTTGGAATTCATCATCTGATACATGGAGAGAAGGTTGACAGAAATCTTGGGAACATGCAACAGATTCTCGAAACTTTCGTTGGTGATTTCAATTCTTCCTTTGCCGGTGACTTCGACAGAAGATTTGTCCCCCATCAGAATAGGAGGACCTTTGCATGCATCCAAAGAATAATATACTTCTTTTTAGGTATCCATATGATGTGATGCTCTTAAATCAACGATTCAAGCATCCTGAGAGGAGTTGATGGCAATCAAGGCATGGCTAGAATTGCCTTTTTTGGAATTAAGATATTTTGGCTTCTTCTTCTTAGCACCCTCACAGATGCGATCTCCAAGGTTGTTTTGTTGAATTATTTGAGACATCAGATTTTTTTTTTTTTTGCATGCATGCAGATTCTGAATGGAATCCTTTGTGACAGTATGCACATTTCTCCACTTTTCTTTCCTTTTCTCCTTTGGATCCGGAGGCATCGGTGAAAGGTTATGTGTACCCTTCCTTCTTCAAATGTGCATGAGTTTTCCTTTTGTCTTTATATTTAGATTTTTGATATTTGTGTCTTCCATCTTGCATAGCGAGTGCATGTGCCTTTGCGCCTTTGGGCCTTTGATTTGGCCCATGTTGATGAGATTGGTTTTCTCTTGTGTTAGGGATTCGATATAGTCCTCAAGAGAAGGAATATTCCAGGTGGCCCTAGATGTGAATCTGATAGTATGGAATGTAGATACGAACACAGAGAATTTAGGACTAATCATGGAGAGAGTGGTGAGAACCATGTGTTTCTCCTCCTTCGATTTATCAAACCGGCGAGGTTTGAGTTGCGATAGTAAATCCTTGAACTTTGTAAATAAATATTGGATATTATCAAAGATTTTTGGATTCAATGTGAGAAGCTCCACCTCCAGCATGTGTCCCCTCATCTCATCCTGTTTGACAAATATCCCTTCCAATATGGTCCAGGCTTCATTGGGAGTCTTACAGGAAGATACGTGAAAAGGAGATCGAGAGAAATAAGTCTGCAAATTGTTCCAAGTGCCTCACCCATGTGATTTAAATAATTGGATTTTTCTATGGCTGATGTAGGTTCTGTATCTGTATTCAATTTTAACCTGTACAACCCTCTGGTTTGCATATGTATGGTTTTTTTCTCCTTTCATGCAAAATAGTTGTAAGGTGTAAGAATGAATTCTTTTTGGGAATCCATCTTTCCGTTTTCTTCAATATTTTGTACTTGCAAACAATTTTGGTGTAGACTTTGCTTAGCATTCCATCAGCTCTGATGCCATGTAAATGTGTTGAACCTACACAAAATAGATCTAGCTACAAAATACCACACACATTTGCAGAGAGAAATTGACAAATAAGAAGAAAGAGAGAAAGAATGGAAGAATTCTCATTAACCGTTATGAAAAATGAATAGTTTACACATGATATACTTTGTATATATCAATGAGTGTGCACTGGAGGTGAACCAATGCACCATAGTGGTGGTCTAGAGTGATATGGACACACACCAATAGTTACGGGAGTGAACTACCACCTAGTCTAGTCTCTCAGGCAATTATGGGAGTGAACTGCCACCTAGTTGAGTTAACTAGTCAACTAGTCTTCAGTTAACTGTCTGAACAGTGATTATTGAGGAGTTAACTTAGGGAATCAAGGATAATGCACCAGTCTAGTGATTATACCAAGGAAAAGTCGAATTAGCATGGTGATGATCCCAATGTTTCATGGTAACAAAACCAATGCAGCATCCAAACTCAACTCAACTAGTCAAACTGAAGTGTCAACTGAAAGAGAATATTCTCTAGGTGGAATATTCTCCCCTAAAATATAGTAGGCTGGATAGTGACTAATTATGATTAATAAACAAGGGAAAAACTTAGGAAAAATAAATTCTAGGTGTGTGTGAAGTAACTCCAACAAATTTTACCCAGTAACATTCTCGTACCAGATATTATGGAAAGACGACACTTGCCAACATTTTTATAAACTCTTAATGATTTTGTTCATTTTTTAAAGCATTGATATTTGGAAAGTATTTTCCCCGGTTGTCTGGCCGACTGAAAATATTCCTATATAGGAAGGGCACACTAGAAGAAATGGAGAACTATAATGTTATAAGGATTTTTGGGTCTAAACAAAATTCTTGCTTCCTTCCATGTCACATATATGGTACAATTGTTTTTGCTGGAATAGCAAGGAAGTACATCTACTGGTTTCATTTTTCCCATGAAAAAAGAAAAAGTCAATTCATCTCTCTGCCTTGCAAAGTCAGGGATTTCATGGTCACGCACCACTTCAACATTTCTTTCACTGACACTATCTTGAATGAACTTGGTTCCAGTACCAATGACTCACCCAAGCAGCAATGAAAAGGCCTGGGTGAAAAAAGTACCCAATCCTCTACCGCCAGATCCAAGACCACAACATCTCGATGCAGTACTCCAACAGCCTACCCAAGTAACAAAGTCACACACAGTTCTTTACGTGGAGGAGATAAGAACCCTCCCTCCGGTAAAATTGAAAGTTGTCACAAATTCCCATGATCAAAAAATGAAAAACAATAGTCCGAGAACAGGAGGGGGGACCGAGGGGAGAAATTGATATCCACAATCTCTCACTCCAAGATATGGAACTAGAAATTGACATTGACAAAATGTTCCCCAATGATGACCAGCTAGAGAGCACTGCTTCGCACAATCATGGGATGAAAATAATTGCCATAAATACATTGGACGAAGAAGAGTCTTTTGCATTTCAGAGCGTTGTTTTTGACAACGAATCCAAAAAAATGATTATTGAAAAGAAAGATGTAAATAATAAGAAAGGTAAATCTCATTCAGAGGTCAACCTACGCAACATGTTCCCTTCCCAGATATCCAAGATACACCGAGAAACTGGAGACGCTCTAGATAACTCTATTATAGTCCTTGAAATGGAAAACGTCATGTTAAAGGAGTGAATCAAAGAATTGGAGGCAACTATAATGCCTCTTCCACTGTTTGCTACTCCTTTGGCAATGTTTGGGCCCACCGCACTTGCAACAAAGATAAAAGGATCAGAAAGCCTTCTCACATCGGCTCGAGGCTATGTGGAAAAGAATATAAATAGAAGAATGGAATTAATAACAGAGGCTTGGGAGATGTCAAATAATATGGTCTCTTTTGGAACAAAAGTGCATGATTTTCATGAGTATCTACAAGAAGATCTCAAGAACGATCAAGGTTTCTACCTCGATGTAGTTTTACCATTTGGTGTTAAAGTTATCGGTATGATGGAATTCAGAAGGAGACATGATGATCTCCCTTCCCTGGATTGAATAGACCAGCTAAACGCATGTTGGAAAGAAAAGGTAAAGAACCTCATTGATATTGTTCAAGAATGTAGCCAGGCCATATCTAGAAGAGACAAACTATTCAAGAAACTAACTGAAATAGATCTAGCTACCAGCACAAATGAAGTCCAGGACCCTAAATTGATATTCAACTCATTGTTTTTAACCAAGCAAGCATTTGATGATCAAGTTCATATCTATAAAAAACTGTCATTTGAAAATTTCTATGGCATTCTTGAATATGGTGAAGATGACGTGAAAACCTGGCTAGTCAGTTATGTGATTAAAAACCAAGATATTCAAGAAGCATTGCACAACCTGTCTATTGATAAAAGGGACTTGGAAATTGAATTGTTCGATATAAAAATCTGGCATGAAATCAACATAGCGCCCATGAGGAGCTAAATCAAAGAATGGTTCAAAAAGGTTGTTGACCAGATTACCAATGAAGGTCAAAGCCAAGGAAAGCCATAAAATGACATCAACAAACAAATGACAAGGCATGGGACACCATCATAGTAAGTTTATAGTAATTGCATTCTTCTGTCTTCATCCACTTACCCTAACAAATCTTTAACCAAGGATTGACAATTTTCTCTTTTTTCTTGACAGGTATTGTTGTTTCCATCGCCGACTTTCTTCTTTCTACAAACTTCATTCTTGTACATATTTTCTTTGTAGTTTTCATTAGTCCCAACCCCAATCATTATGTCAAATGCATTTTTATTTACAGAATATGTAATGAACTATATATTTTTTTACAAATTCGAAGACAAGTATTTTTTGGGAAATATTCTCAATTGTATTTTGTGACCCAGTTTATCTGAATATAAATATTTGAGGTTATTCTATGGTGATATTCAATGTTTGGTGTAATTTGAAATTTGTATTTCTTATTAAAATTAAATCATTTACTTGTGCATGTTCCCGTTCTATATTGTGCATATATTACAACTTCCTATATTTCAGAATATTCTTCGATATACGAAATGAAAAGTCATATATTTTTTTCTCTATTGCTTCTCGGTTTGAGAAAAATTTGTGAGCCAAAACACCATTCAAATTTCGAACATGGTTTACATTTGGACCACAAATAATCTATTAAGATACATTAATATGAATACATTTTAAATAAATATAAACAAAATCACTTTAAACTTGAACCTGACTTTCTTGGACTCCTGGATTGCCCGTGGGTTGACCGGTCCCCATGTTGGCGTAAGTTAATATGTCAAAGTCATGAAAGAATGTATCAAGAGCACAATCACTCCCACAAGTTGCGATAAAAACTAATCTTCAACAAATCATTTGCTCACAACCTTTTTAATGGTAAAAGCACAATAGAAAACGAGTAAGTGGATAAAATATTGGACTAGAAAATGATGGTTTTGCAATGGGGATTTCAACGTATATGAAATAAGTATACAACTCCAGAAACATACATAAAATATCTTGCTAGCAAATGGAATATCTATTACAGATTTGAATATATTAGCCCTTGTTTTCCCTCTTCTATACTTAACCAAATTCTCGTTTCTCTTTTCCCTCTACTTTCTCCTTCATGTAACTTGGTCGTTTTACCGAAAATTTCCATCTGCGTGGGTTGGCAGACTCATGGCTTCACATTTTCACTTTTTCTTTTATATCGCGACTTCGATCGATCGCTTCCCCATTCCATACCTAGCCACATTTTCGATCATGGATTCCCAGGCAGGCGCACTCTAGATTTCACTTCCATTGTTCCAGGACCTTCAAAGAGCACACATACTTTCATGATATACAAATTTACAACCAGACTCTCACATCATACCCTCTTCCCCGTTAGACAATTTGGACTCAAAACTTTCAAGAGCTATAATTTGACCGTCGGGTCCTCACGTCTTCTGTGGAACTATTGTCACCCCATTTTGAACCTCATCCATTCACTTTCCATACTTCTCCATTTTTTCAAATCTCTTTTGTGGATCGTCGGGTTGGCGGGTTCACGAAATGTCCAATTCATAATCGGTGTTTCCTGTGCCCGCCACCTTCGCACTTATTTCAAGTATGCAATAACTGAAGTTTAATGATGACAGCTCCAGAAACATACAGAAAGTATCTTTCTAGGAAATGGAATATCTATTATAGATTTTAATATATTATCCCTTCCTTTCCCTCTTCTATACTTAACCAAATTTTCGTTTGTTTTTCCCTTTTACTTTCTCTTTCTAGTTATTTAGCCATTTTTCCGAAAATGTCTAGCTGTGTGGGTTGGCGGGCTCACGGGTTCACATTTTCACTCGTGCTTTTATATCCCGACTACGATCGACCGCTTCCCATTCCATACCTAGCAAATTTTTAGATTGCGGATTTCCGAGCAGGCGGGCTCTACATTGCACTTCCATTGTTTTGTGACCTGCAAACAACACCCAGACTTCCGCGATATACAAATTCACTGTCGGAATCCCACATCATACCCTCTTCCATGATACACAGTTTTCACTCAAAAGTCTTCTGTGATACACAGATTTTAATATATTACCCCTTCCTTTCCCTCTTCTATACTTAACCAAATTCCCGTTTGTTTTTCCCCTTTACTTTCTCTTTCTGGTTATTTAGCCATTTTTCTAAAAATTTCTATTTGTGTGGGTTGGTGGGCTCATGGGTTCACATTTAATTTTATATCCCAACTCCGACCGACCACTTCCCATTCCATAGCCAACAACTTTTCAAATCGTGGATTTTCGGGTAGGCGCGCTCTACATTGCACTTCCATTGTTTTGTGACCTACAAACAACACCCGGACTTTTGCAATATACAAATTCACTTTCAAACTCCCACATCATACCCTCTTCCATGACACATATTTTGCACTCAAAAGTTCTGAGACCTGCAATTTGACCTTTGGGTCCTCACGTCTCCTAGGAAACTATTGTCACCAAATTTTTGACCTCGTTCGTCCACTTTCCATACTTGGCCATTTCTTGGAATTTCTTTCGTGCCTCCAATTCCTGGTCATTGTTTCCTATGCTTGCCACCTTCTCACTTCTTTCCAACTATGCAATAACTAAGATTTAGTCCTAACAACTCACCATGCCTCCAAGAGACATTCTTAGTAATTGTTCGTAGAGAATTTTTCCAGAAACATGTAGAAAATATCTCGCCAGGTAATGGGATATCTATTACAAATATTAATATACTAGGTATAATTTGAATACTATTTCCCTATTGCGTACTCAACAAATTTTTCGTTTGCGGGTTACCAGACAGGAAGGCTACACTTCTAGTGTTCCTTGACCTACAAACAACACCCCGGCTTCCATGATGTACAAATTGACTTCCAAACTCGCAAATCATTCGCTCTTCCATGTTACACATTTTTCACTCAAAAGTTATGATACATACAATTTGACCATCAGGGCCTCATGTCTCTTCGGGAACCCTTGTCACCCTATTTTGAAGCCCATCTGACCGCTTTCAACACTTGGCCATTTCTTGGAATCTCTTTCGTGGATCGTAGGGTTGACGGGTTCAGACAATTTCCAATTCCTAGTTGCATTTTCCTGTACCCTCTACCTTCACGCTTCTTTCCAAGTATATGCAATAAGTTTACAACTTCTCCAGAAACATGTATAAAAGATCTTGCCAGGAAATGGGATATCTATTATAGATTTGAATATATTAACCCTTCTTTTCCCTCTTCTATACTTAACCAAATTCTCGTTTCTCTTTTACCTCTACTTTCTCCTTCTTTTTGCTTAGTCATTTTACTAAAAATGTCTAGCTATGCAGGTTGGAAAACTCATGGCTTCACATTTTCAATCATTCTTTTATATCGCAACTTCGACCGACCGCTTCCCCATTCCATACCTAGCCACATTTCCGATCGTGGATTCCCGGGGACGCGGAATCTAGATTGCACTTCCATTGATTTGTGACCTCCAAAGAGCACCCAGACTTCCATGATATACAAATTTACAACCAGACTCTCACATCATACCCTCTTCCCTGTTACACAATTTTCACTCAGAAGTTTCGAGAGCTACAATTTGACAATCGGGTCCTCATGTCTCCTGTGGAACTATTGTCACCCCATTTTTTAAGCTCATCCGTTTGCTTTCCATACTTCGCCATTTGTTTATATCTCTTTCACAGATCATCGAGTTGGCGGTTCACGAAATATCTAATTCCTAATCGTTATTTCCTGTGCCCGCCACCTTCGCACTTCTTTCCAAACGAGTCCGACCGACTGTTTCCCTATTCTATACTTAGCCACTTTTTCGATTTTAGGTTCTTGGACAAGAGGACTAAATATTTCACTTCCATTGTTCCACAACATGCAAACAACACCCGCAATTCCGCAAATATACAAACCGACTGTTGGACTGCCCCACCATACACTCTTCCCTTTTACGCATTTTGCAGTCAAAAATTCCGATACATACAATTTGAATGTCGGCCTCCACCTCTACTAAGAATCCCCTTTAACCCTATTTTGAAACTCGCCTGACCGCTTTTCATACTTGGCCATTCCTTTCTTGCACTCTTCCCTTTTACGAATTTTGTAGTTAAAATTTTCGAGACATACAATTTGACCATCGACCCTCACCTCTACTGAGAATCCCCTATAACCCTATTTTGAAACCTGTCTGACCACTTTTGATACTTGGCCATTCCTTGCTTACACTTGTTTATAATACAAAATTGTTTATATATATATATATATATATATATATATATATATAAGAGTCTTATTTATAATAGAAAGGATTGTTTAATGCTAAACCAAAATTTGCAGAGATCTCCCATTGATACGCATTAAAACAAGATTTCAGTAAGGTTATATTATCAAGCATATAACCTTCAAGCTTTAATGCTAAACCAAGATTTGCGGAGATCTCCCATTAATACTCATTAAACCAAGATTTATGAAAGGTTATATTATCCTTTCCGAGTGTTAATTTCAAACACCATGGAATGTCATTCGCGGGACCTCAGGTTGGCCCGTTCACGAAATATTCAATCCCTAATTCTGAAAACGAGCCTGACCAACTGTTTCCCTATTCCATACTTAGCCACTTTCCCAGAATTCCGAAAATATACAAACTGTCCACTAAACTGCACCATCATGCCCTCTTCCATTTTACGCGTTTTGCAGTCAAAAATTCCGAGTCATACAATTTGACTGTTGGGCACTCACCTCTCCTGGTTATCTCTTGTAAACCTACTTTGAAGCCTGTCTGACCGCTTTTCATACTTGGCCATTCCTTTCTTTCTCTTCCCCGTCTCCGTCACCTTTGCACTTGTTTATAATAAAAAATTATATATATACATAAGGTCTTGTTTCTAAATATGCAATTAGTAAGCTTTAGTGCTAACAACTCATCATACAGGAACCGTATAAATTGTCATTCATGAGCGAAAGGCTCGAAAAGATTTACCATTAATACGCATTAAACCAAAATTTGTGGAGGGTTTTATTATCCCTTCCGAGTGTTAATTTCAAATATCATGGAGTGTCATTCGCAAGTCGTCGGCTTGGCTTGTTCACGAAACCTCCAATCCTTAATTGCCTTTTTTCATACCCACCACCTTCGCACTTCTAAGTATGCAATAATTAAGCTTTACTTCATCCAACACCCATAGATATTGTCATTAATGAGCGAAGAGCTCAAGGAGATTTCCCATTCACACGCATTGAACCAACATTTTCGAGGGGTTATATTATCCCCTCCAATTGTTCATTTCAAGCATCGTCTGGAGAAAACAGATGTTCTCATAAACTAATGGCACAAAATCGACAATAGTTCTATCGAGATACAATGAACATCTTTAGGCATGAGGACCGAAAATTCCAGTGGTCCAGGGCATATTCTTACTACTCATCCCCTTCCGCCTAGAACTTCCGCCCAGAACGCAATAATTTGGACCTCTGTGATTGCTCGTGTAGGCTGTTTCCCTAAATTTTTTGACTGTAAGGAGTTGGTTTCTTTGTGCGCGGATAAATATATTTCAGACCAAAGAATTATTTGATTGGGGAACCACTCCTCTTTTTCTTTTTCACCTTAGGTCTTCTGCTAGATGCTAAGATTCTCGGAGCCAACATTGGCGTTCAAAGGAGAAGACTCCAGGCAGTTCCTAAGAAATCATAATAATGGGTTGGACCTCTTGCCCAAGTTCCTGGAAGACTCGATGGTAGTTATTGAAGATATCACAGTCTTGCAGGTTAGTTCATTTAAAAATCCATTCCAGGAAATTGCCTGGTTGTTTACAAGAATAACGTGACATGAATCCACAACAACTATTTCCCGCATGGTTCTTTATATTTTGTATTTCACATTCAAGGAACAAGCCATTTTTTATTGGGGGAAACTAATTTCCCATGAAATTTATTCCTAATTGTCAAGCTTCAAAAAGGACAAGAAATTTTATATCTCATCCTAATTGGTTTTTGCAATAGCTCATTCCTGTCAGTTTCCAAAACTGTCCCTGTCCAAGAGGGTAAACTGGGAATTTGACCTAGTAACCTTTTGGTACCAGGCCTTTTGGAAGGACAAGGCCTCCCAATGTTTTTATGAGGTTTTTAATGACTTTGTCTCTGTTTTCAAAGTTATGTTAGTAGGAGAAGATGCTCCCTCGATATCTGACTAGGAAACCAAGTTTTTGGACAAGAAGGGGGTGCTTGAAGTAATGGATGATTACAGTGTGAAAAGAAGTTTTGGCTCCAAGGAAAAACCTACTCTCCTTCCATTTCATATTACGGACATAATGTTTGTTATAGAAATAGCAAGGCAATACAACTACTGGTTGCATCTATTCCATGAGAAGAGAAAAAAATAGTTCATTCCTCTGCCTTGGAAAGTCGATGACTTCGTTTTAAGGAACGTCAACAAAATTGACGAATTCGCAAGACATTTCAATAACATGAACCTGAGATATGCTGAAAATCTAAGAGGGTTCGACCCTAATAAATGTTTTTTAGAACATTTACTTACAATTGGCCTCGACAATTCTTTTTTCCAAAAACACCTAGGCGGAAACAAAGACACTTGGGACAATACTCCTACTTCTAATGTCGGTGACCTAGACATATTGCAAAGCACCACTGAATTGTACAAAAAATAGTGTAAAGGCCCAAGTGAGCAGAGTGTTCAATCGCCGCAAAGCACTCCCAAAAGCATGACATCTCGAAGCATCGCTACAATGGCCTACCACAGTAACAAAGAAACCCAAAGTTATTCAAATGGAGGAGAAGATAACAACCCTCCTCATCGTAAAATTGATAGTTCTCACAAGCTTCCCATGGAGAAGAAGAGAAAAAAAATGTTGTTTAGGCAAAAGAGCTCTAAATTGAGAGTGAGAACATGGAACTTGACATTGAAATGGATAGCATATTTCGCAACCTTGATCAGCCGAGAGACGCAATCCAGTATAGTCTCCCAATTGACATAGTTGACACCGAAATTTTTGATGAAGATGAATCATTTGTATTTCAGAGCATTGTTTTTTACAGCGAGTCTGAAAAATTAATTATTGAAAAGAGAGATGTAAAAAATAAGAAAGGAAAATTTCGTTTAGAGGTTGACCTTCCGAACATGTGGTCATCCCAAATCTCTAGACTTCATAGAGTAGCCAAATATTCTCTTGATTATTCCATTTGAGTCATTAAGGTCGAGAATGCCAAACTAAAGGACTGGATCAAGGAATTGGATGAAGCTTTGATTTCTATTCCATTGCTTTCTAGTCCTTTGGCAATAGCCATGCCTGCCACCCTTGCAGCCAAGTTAAAAGTATCCTCCATCCTGCTCGCATCGTGTAGAGGATATGTGGAGAATATTATCAAGAAAATAATGGAACTGATTACTGAGGCCTTGGAAACATCAAAAACTATGGCTTCCCTTGGAACGAGGGCACATAATTTGCTCAAACATTTGCAGATGGATTTAAAAAATGAAGAAAGTTTTGATTTTAACACGGTCATCCCTTTTTCCTTCCATGTCAACAACATGATAGACATGAGAAGAAGACAACATGATCTCCCCTCCAAAAGCCAGATCATTCAATTAGAAGCATGATCGAAAGTGAAGGTGAAGAACCTGCATCTCATTGTCCAATCATGTGAGCAAGCCATATCAAAGAAAGAAACATTATTCACAAAGCTAACCAAAATAGACTTAGTCGGAAGGACCAATGAGTTCCAATACCCCAAGTTAATCGACAACTCGTTGACCTTAACTAAGCAAGCCTTCGATAAAAAGGTTGATATTTTTAAGGTGTTGTCTTTAATTTTTTTTTACAGCATCCTTGAATATGGTGAAGATGACATGGACAACTGGCTAGTCGATTATTCGGTACATAATGAAGACATTGATCAGTCTCTACATAATCTTTCTATTGATATAAGGGAATTAGGAAAGGAACTTTTCAACATAAAATCTAGAATGAGATCAATGTCGCCCCCTTGATAAGCTACATTGAATAATTTGTCGAAACAGAGTTGAAGCGGGTCACCAACGAAAGGCAACAGAAAAACCCATCAGCAAGCAAACAGAAAAAAGGTTGATATGTAGGTCCATCGTTGTAAGTCTATACTGATCACATCCTTCTTTGTTTATCAATTCATTTATTCCACCTTTTCTGAATAGAAATCTCTAGCCAAAGACTCATACCTTCCAATTTCTTTTTTTCAGGTATTACACTCTATTGTCACTCACTTCTTCTTTCCACAGTCCTATTTCTTGTACATATTTCTCTTATGGTTCGCGGGAGCCCCAATCCCAGTCTATATGACAAATGCATTTAAATTTCCAAGAATATCTAACAAACTGTTATTTTTTCATATATTCCAAACAAAACTATTTTTATCTCCTTTTATATTTATGTGCTCCTGAATTTTTATCTTCAACTATGTTGAATGTTAAGAAATTGTGTTTATTTAATTTAAATTATCTTTTTCTCATGCATATCTTTTTCTGCTACTATGCATATAACCTTTTTTGTCCTGGCACATATACAGACGGGTCTATGGAAATTTTACTTAACTCTAACCAGTTCAAAATATACATTGAATAGATAAAACATTGAACAGATAAAACATTGAAGAGATAAAATATACTCTGTATTAGTTTATTGTTGGCTTTAAATTTGTGTGCTATATCCAATGTATAACATAGGAAATTAATATATGTATTTTTTTAAATAACAAAAAAATATTTTTTCTAAAATTTAATTGGCTAATTTCTTTGAAGTGTTATTGCAGGCTTCACGTTATTCAATGTATAAAATTAATTACACACTTAATGGATTTTCCAGTGTTTTCCAAGTACTACCGACTCCCTATTCATTACGTGTCATTTAAGAAACTGAATTGGCATTGTTTGTCGCAGCAACCATCCGTAAGGATGAGCGGGATTGGGACCCGTCGGTATATTCGATGTTGTCGGGGTGGACATCAAATTCGTGAAAGGTTCATCATCGTAAACACCTTAGGTACTTGTCCAAACTTCGAGTTTTGTTGTGCAATAAATTATATCACTTTCGAGGTGAAGGAAAAGAAAGTTGCGTGGAAGTTACACCTTCCATTATATGACACCCTCCTGCTAAAATATATGATACGAGTCAAGCATTTAAGTTAACATATAGGAAAGACGCACCTTGTCACGATCGAGATCCTCATGTCACTATCTAACATACCTCTAAATTGTTGGTCTCACCTACTAGTCCTATCTCAAGCATGACACAATGACTGGGTTACATGTCGAGGTACTCTATGCATTAAATTGGTTATTTCTTTGATAGAGCATTGGTTTTTGAGTAATAGTTTTCCCACCACCACCCAGGTTTCATTACTTTCATTTGCACCAAATCGTGTATGGTTTTGGCCTTCTCTATGTGAGATTGTTACAACGCTTTGAATTTATTTCCCTCGGTTTAAGTCTGGAACTTTGTTTTGTTCGGTCTATGCTTATGACAGTGCAAATCACTTTCTCTCACAGAGTTCCCGAAGGAACTCTCCTTTTAAACTATGTACTATAATTTTCTTTGGTTAAATAATGTTTCCCAAGGAAGCCTACCACGATGGGTCTATTAGCAAGGTTCGAGCCCAGTGCTATCACTCTTTCTGGGTTGCATTACCCATGTTTCGGTGGATGAAGGAGGTAAGTGGTAACTCTTAAACATTTCCCTAGATTTTCGTATTTGCTATCAGTGTAAAATCTTCATGAGATTTAATATCCAACTTGTTACTAGTGTTAACTGTGGGTCCAGTTTTTTTATTAAGTGTCATCACTGTTATTAACTGTTTGATATCACTGCTATTAATTCTAAATAATGGAGACTTTAATTTAACTTGGTGACATAACATTGCATTAAAATATGCATTAAAACTACAGAATAAGGTTTTGAATTTTGCAAGTTGCATTGTCGTCTTTTCAGTGATAATATCAATGGAGATTTTGTATCTTGCTACTGCTAGTGCAAAGAGATTTTTTCCTCCTTACAATGCACAAAGTCCTTTTGTTTTAAAGGTCTTTTGTGGTATTTCTCTTTTATTTTTTGTTACGAAATATTTTAACATCGATAATGTACCTAGTTCCATGAGGATTTAGTTTCATTCAGCTTACGGTTCATTATACATTTTGAATAACAAACAACCCTCAATTATTATCTCTTGACAAACACTACTCATTACTTGTGCATTTAGTTATATTAAGTTTAATTGTTCAACATGTATTTCCTAGCTAACTCCAGGGACTGCGTTGCCATGCAACCCTTATTTTATATCATACAATATGATATCTTTTATCTCATGTAATATATTTTAAAACATTTACAATATGATCATTTATTAACTTTATTTATCTAATTATATGGTTTTTTTTTGCATACATTGTCATGACCAAACATTTACAATATAATTATTTATTAACTTTATTTATCTAATTATATGTTTTTCTCATACATGCATGTCCTTGTACTTTCCATTTTCTCATTGTTTATAAAATAAACATGAACCTCCTTTCAAAATATTTATCATATAATTATTTATATAATTTATTAAATTTATTTACAAATGTCATGTAAGATCATGTGCTATTTCTTTTCATTTTCTCATTGTTTATAAAATAAATAATAACTTCCTTTTAAAACATTTATAATATAATTATCTATTTAATTTATTAAATTTAGTTATCTAGTTAATTAAGGTGTTTTTCTCTACAAAGTCAACAACATTTCGTCATTGGTTATAAAATAAATATTGACAATTTTTTTGGACATTTATAATATGACTATCTATATAATTATTATATTTAATTTAATATAATATTTTTCCTTTTCATTAAAATAAACATTTATTTCATTTTTACTGCAATCCCTTTTAATAACATAATATGATCATAATCCTTCTAATGTGGTTATGGTAATCCTTATCCCATTTCAGACTCTATCCATCCAACTGCCATGGTTAAGTTAATAGTTCATGGAACCAATGATTGGCATTGGTGCATGTTCCAATGTAGTTAGGTTCGGAGATCACCGTTTATAAAAATAAACATTACAATTTCTCATAACATGGACATCGCTTCTTCATACATCTTCGTTACAATTTCTCATTATTTACAAGATAAGCATTCAACTCCTTGCTTATAATCCTATAAATATGTACGAAGTTCATGAAATTTTCATATTCCAGAAACATCTTTGCCCTTCGGGAATATATACAGAGCCTGTGCTGAGCTGTGCTGTGTATATGCTTACTTCGAGTACAGAAAAAAACATGGGTTTCGGGATTCATAATTTTCGAGACACATTTCTAGCTTTACTTTTACTGATAGCGGGGTGTACGGTTATTGATTGTTTTAGGGAGGATCCTAAATCTATCAGATTGCATAGCCATGTTTAACGGAAGCATCGAATGGTTGTTCCTCAGTCAAATGAATACGAGAGGCATAATTGTGAAAAACGCGGAGGCGGATCGGGTTTCGGCGATTACAAATGCCGAACACAAAAACAAAACACACGCTGATTGCTGAATCGCGAAACGCGAACGGCTGTGGAACCATTCGGGTTTTCGCGTTTGGGAATGCTAGATACATAAACAGCACACAACGACAATCGCCTAATCACGGAATTTGATCAGCTGTGGGGCCCAGGCAATATTGTTTCGGGGTTTTGAGACTAAAGAACTCCAAATCATATACGCTCCAATAAATAATCTTGGGATAAATGTAAAATCGGATTCCCAATTGGTAAAAACAATAAATAATCTTGGGATAAATGTAAAATCGGATTCCCAATCGGTAAAAACAAGAAATTAAAGAAATTACTGTGTTTGTTCAAAAAATGAATTTTTATCAAGAAATAAAATGAGTTTACAAACTCTATAAAAAAAACAAAATATATACGCATAGCAAACCTCCAAACACAGAATAACCAATTCAATTCAAGAAATGCTTTCAAGCTATCTCGCAGATTACAATTTCGACTCTGGTATTTAAACACAGAAAATTGCCCCTTCGATCTTCTAAAGGATTTTAATCAAGGCGGTGTTAAAATTTGGTTGCCTTGAATGGTTAAGGCGGCCACCATTTAGAGTAATTAAATATTTGAGTCTTGAAGAGTCAAGACGACCATTGATCCACCGTTATCGAGGCGGTGAAATGATTAATCTCTGACATACTCACTCTTAATCATTTCAGAACAAAAAACAAAATAAAACATGTGAAACAAAATTGTTGTAAACAATGTATTACAACTTACAAACCCCAATGTTTCTTCTATGGATTTTAAACAGTTCATTTCCCAAAGGATTTGTAAATATGTCTGCAAATTGTTCTTCAGACCTGCAGAACTAAACAGAAATTTCTTTGGCATTTATCAGTTCATGAATGAAATGATACCTCGTATCAATGTCCTTACTCTGTTTGTGAAAGACATGATTCTTTGACAGTGCAATGGCATATTTATTGTCACAAACAATTTGAGTTGCATCGTTCTGGTCATGCAATAGTTCATTCAAGACCCTTCTCATCCATACAGCTTGTCATGCAGTTGCAGTTGTTGCAACATACTCTGCCTCAGTAGAAGATAGAGTCACAATGGGTTGTTTCTTTGATGCCCATGCCACTTCTCCAGATCTAAGACTAAACAAATACCTAGATGTTCTCTTCCTATCATCAATGGAACCTGCAAAACCACTATCAGTATATCCAATCAGCTCAAAGTTTAAGCCTGATGTGTATCGGATACCAAACTTAGTTGTTCCAACAACATATCTCAGGATCCTCTTTCCTGCTTTCCAATGAGTACTCTTCGGAGTCTCCATGAATCTAGAAATCAAACTCACAGCAAACATAATGTCAGGTCTGGTTGTTGTTAAGTACATAAGGCTTCCAAGCAGCCTCTTATACATGGTTGGATCAACATATGATCATTCATCATACTTGTTCAGTTTAATACTAGTTTCCATTAGTGTTGCAGTTGGCTTGCAATTCAACATTCTAAACCTTTTCAACACTTCATTTGCATAGTTAGTTTGACAAATGAAAATGCCATCATCAGATTAATCCACTTCAATTCCAAGAAAAAATTTCATCAAACCTAAATCAGTCATCTCAAACTCTGTTTTCATGGCATTTTAAAAATCATCTACAGAAAGATCTCCATTAAAAATCAGGCATCAACATACAAACAGACAATCAAAATTATACCTTTCTGGTCTATCTTTGTATACAGAGTTGGTTCACCTAGACTTCTGCTGAATCCAACACTGATCAGGTATTCATCAATCCCGCTATACCAAACTTTGGATGCCTGCTTCAATCCATACAAGACTTTCCTCAACTTATAAATTTTATCTCTATGCTTATAAATCTCATAACCCAGAGGTTGTCTTACATAAACTTCTTCTTCCAAATATCCATTCAAGAATGCAGACTTGACATCCATTTGATGCATGATCCATCTATTGTGAGCTGCAATAGCTAAGACCATCCTCACAGTGTCAATTCTTGCTACAGGAGCAAATATTTCATTGTAATCAATACTGGGTTGCTGACTAAACCCCTCAGCTATAAGTCTTGCCTTGTACTTTTCAACTTCACCTTCTGCATTCAGCTTACTCTGATATACCCACTTAACACCAATGTTCTTCTTACCTTCAGGTAAATCGACAAGATCCTGAGTGTTATTTCTTTCAATGGAATCAATCTCCTCATCCATTGCTTTTATCCAGACATCCTCTTTAGTAGCTTCATTAGAACTTACAGGATCACATGCCATTAATGCAAAATTTGAAACTTGATCTACTACTTCATTCTGATCATATAATTTTCTGAAGCTTCTAGTCTTCTGTCCTTTAAGTCTATTTCTTAATGAAGCTAAAGTGGGATTTGATTCACTACTTACATGTGAATTTGATTGATGTTCACCATGTCTAGATGGTTCACCACGCTCATGAGTTATGGGCATTCTAAATTGAGATGGGCTGAAATCTGGTGCTTGCCTTATAGGACTCCTTGCTACAGGCATATGTGCATGTGGAACCAACTGTCCACCTCCTTCAGCCTGCTCAGATCCATCATCATCTTCATGGGGTAACACAACTTCCTCTGAAATTGATTTGTCAATACTTCCATCCCAGGTTTCATCTTCTTTAAATTGAACATCTTTGTTGATTACATATTTCTAGGTGATGGGATTGTAGATTTTATATTCCCTAGACTCTTCACTATATCCAACAAAGATACATCTCTCGCTTATGTCATCCAACTTCCTCCTCATTTTTGCAGGTACATGTGCAAATGCAACACATCCAAAAATTATGAAATGAGAAACATTGCAAGGCTTACCATCCGAGGCTTCCTAAGGTACACGATCCCTCAAGGTCTTGGTCAGAATTATATTCAAGATAAAAACAAAGAAAAGAACCGCATCTCCCCAATATTCATTTGAAAGATGCTTCTCTTTCAACATTCTTCGAGCCATATCCATGATGGTCCGATTCTTCCTCTCAGCCACTCCATTTTGCTGTGTAGTATATCGAGCAGTAAACTGCCTTTTAATTCCACGAAGATCATAAAATTCAATGAATTCATTAAGTTTGTATTCACCTCCTCTGTCATACCTTAAGATTTTGGTCTAGTTGTTGTTAAGTTCATAAGGCTTCCAACCATCCTCTTTTATAGGGTTGGATCAACATATGATCCTTCATCATACTTGCTCAGTTTAATATCAGTTGCCATTGGTGTTGCAACTGCCTTGCAATTCAATATTCTAAACATTTTTAGCACTTCATTTGCATAGTGAGATTGACAAATGAAAATTCCATCATCAGATTGATCCACTTCAATTCCAAGAAAAAATTTCATCAAACCTAAATCAGTCATCTCAAACTCTATTTTCATGGCATTTTTAAAATCATCTACAGATAGATCTCTAGTAAAAATCAGGTCATCAACATAGAAACATATAATAAAAATTTTACCATTTTGATTTACCTTTGTATACAGAGTTCGTTCACTTGGATTTTTGTTGAATCCAACACTGATCAGGTATTCATCAATCCTGCTATACCAAACTCTGGATCCTGCTTCAATCCATACAAGGCTTTCCTCAACTTATAAACTTTATCTCTATGCTTATCAATATCATAACTCAGAGGTTGTCTTACATAAACTTCTTCTTCCAAATATCCATTCAAGAATGCAGACTTGACATCCATCTGATGCATGATCCATTTATTCTGAGCTGCAATAGCTAAGACCCTCCTTACTGTGTCAAGCCTTTCTACAAGAGCAAAGGTTTCATTGTAATCAATTCCGGATTGCTGACTAAACCCCTGAGCTACAAGTCTTGCCTTGTATTTTTCAACTTGACCATCTGCATTCAACTTAGTCTTATAATCCCACTTAACACTAATGCTCTTCTTACCTTCAGTTAAATCGACAAGATCCTAAGTGTTATTTCTTTCAATGGAATCAATCTCCTCATCCATTGCTTTTATCTAGACATCCTCTTTAGCAACTTCATCAAAACTTATAGGATCACATGCCATTAATGCAAAATTTGAAATCTGATCTACTTCTTCATTTTGATCATACAATTCTCTTAAGATTCTAGTCTTCTATCCTTTAAATTTGTTTCTTAATGAAGCTAAAGTTGGATTTGATTCACTACTTACCTATGAATCTGATTGATGTCAACCATATCAAGATGGCTCACCACGCTCATGAGTTCTTGGCATTCTAGATTGAGATAGGCTAAAATATGGTGCTTGCCTTGTAGGACTCCTTGCTACAGGCGTATGTGCATGTGGAACCAACTGTCCACCTCCTTCAACCTGCTCAGCTCCATCATCATCTTCACGGGGAACACAACTCCCTCTGAAATTGATTTGTCAATACTTCCATTCCAGGCTTCATTTTCTTTAAATTGAATATCTCTGTTGATTACATATTTCTGGGTGATGGGATTGTAGATTTTATATGCCCTAGACTCTTCACTATATCCAACAAAGATACATCTCTCGCTTCTATCATCCAACTTCCTCCTCATTTATGTAGCTACATGCACAAATGCAACACATCCAAAAATTCTAAAATGAGAAACATTGCAAGGATTACCATCACAAGCTTCCTGAGGTACACGATATCTCACGGTCTTGGTCAAACTTCTATTCAAGATAAAAACAGAGCAAAGAACCGTATCTCCCCAATATTCATTTGAAAGATGCTTCTCTTTCAACATGCTTCGAGCCATATTCATGATGGTCCGATTCTTCCTTTCAGCCACTTGATTCTGTTGTGGAGTATATCGAGCAGTAAACTGCCTTTTAATTCCATGAAGATCACAAAATTGAACGAATTCATTAAATTTGTATTCACCTCCTCTGTCAGACCTTAATATTTTAATGGTTTTACCACTCTCATTCTCAACCATAGACTTAAAATTCTTAAAAACATCAAAGGCTTCAGATTTCTGTTTCAACAAATACAACCAAGTCTTCCTACTGAAATCATCAATGAAAGTCATAAAATAAACACAACCATTCAAAGAAGGTGTTTTCATAGGTCAACATAAATATGTGTGAACGATTTCTAATGGAGCTTTTGCTCTGTAGGAAACACCTGAAACAATTTTTTTTCTATGATGTTTTCCAAGTATGCAGCTCTCACAAGAGCTTGCAGGTTGTTGAATACAAGGTAACCCCTTAACCATATGTTTCTTCTATAACAGATCTAAACCACCAAAATGTAAATGACCATATCTCAAATTCCATAACCAAGATTCATCTAAACTTCTAGTCTTATAGGCATTCAAAGAACCACTTAAATCATTTCACATAACAAGTGGAAACATTCTATTCTTGGTCATCTCTACTCTTGTAATCAACTGTTTGCTGGGTAATTTATCATAGATAGTACATACCTTGTTGAAGAACACTATGTACCTTTTCTCCAACAATTGTCCAATACTGATAAGATTGCATTTTAAACCAGGCAGAAAGTAAACATCTTCAATATTTCTTCTTTGATTGTTCTTAGTGTAAATTGGAACTATACCTTTACCATTGACTGTAACCTTACAGTCATTTCCCAGTTTGACTTCAAATTGAATACTAGTATCAATAGAAGAAAATAAGTCCTTATTACTAGTCATGTGGTTACTGCAACCACTATCCAAAAACCAAATATCACTAGCACTTTCTTAAGTGACATTACAGGTCAAAAACACAGGATTTTGATGATCCTCAGAATCATTTATAATATGTGCAAACTGCTTTCCAGGATCTGCCTGTTTCTTCCAACATTTGTTAGCAAAATGCCCAAACTTATTACAATAATAACATTGTACTTTGGATTTATCATACCTCTGATTTTCTTGTTGCGAGGGTTTGTTGCTGCTCCCTCTTAAATTAGGAGGATTCTACTAAGACTTCTGCTCAGATTCTGATTCAGCTCTGTTGTCTCTTGGACCAGAAAATCGACCTCCTCTTCCACGAGTATGAAACCTTCCTCTGCCTCTACCTCTGGTAACATGCAGTTGGGATTTGAAAGCATCCTCCATTGATCCTTCTTCATATCTAGATATCCTAGATCCATGAGCAACAAGAGAACCAGTTAATTCATCAATTTGCATTAAATTTAAATCATTAAATTCCTCTATGGGAACAATAACAGGTTCAAACTTCTTGGGCAAACTTCTCAGCACTTTCTCAATAACTCTCTTATTCTCAATATCATCTCCAAA
>ML784682.1:168323-226688 GCA_009831015.1 Picea engelmannii
ACATAGATAGAGTTTGCTATGCATATTTCAAAAATATAATTTAAAAAAAAAATATGTTGTTTACTATTTTTAATCTATTTTTGTCTTCACGTATATCAAAATCCTAGAATACCTACCTCTCTTATTTCAGTGATAACTTTTTTGGGGCTTAATTGTTTCTCAAATGAGTTATATGGGGCACTAGAGGAGACCTATACCTACAATCTAAAAAAAATGTCGTGTTCATGTTAAGACCCTCTTAGCCTGCATGAACAAAAGACATTGTAATTTCATGCATATGTTGACTTTGATCAATTTAAAAATATATAAAAAATTAATATTAAAAATTTCCAAAAAATACAAAACACAAGAAAAACGGGTTCTCTACAAGTATACAAAATTTTGGAAACAAATTCCATAAAATTTGTATATTCAGAAAGCTAATTCAATTTCCTATGTATCTGTAACATCCTGCTCTTGCGCGCACTGAGCAAACTTATTCTTTGAGGACACTTGCTTCCAAGTGATCGGAATTATTATACTATTGGCCATTTGATTATGATTATGAGGCATTATGGATATGATGATATGTTACTTTGTTGTATTGACCTAGACAAGTGTTATTTATTAGGATCTCCTAAGTGTGTAGGACTGTGGACCTCGAGGATGCAGAGACATCGATAAAACCCCTTAAAATCTGGATCGAGTTAGGGAGTGGACTATTGGGGTTTGATTGTTGTTGATATGAGATATGTACATTGGATTAGATGTTATGATGATTTATTATTATTGCTGACATGATTCGTTGAT
Source organism: Picea engelmannii (assembly GCA_009831015.1). Classification (NCBI taxonomy): domain Eukaryota; kingdom Viridiplantae; phylum Streptophyta; class Pinopsida; order Pinales; family Pinaceae; genus Picea; species Picea engelmannii. Next base: position 169,113 of record ML784682.1, read on the forward strand.
GATGCATGCTGACAATAGCTTGTCAACCAGACTCACATGTGGATTAGAGGGGTCACACACGACAAACAGAGACTTGAGGGAGAGGTGTGGATAGCAACCCTGCCACATCCTACTAGCGCTCCCACAGTGGCTCGAATTGTAGGTTAACGATTACCTAGTTCGAGAAGACCTACGATGCCTTGAGGGCAGACAACGATAGTCATTCACGATGATTCTAAGGGGCGCGCAATAAGGCAGGGGCCTTATTCCTTAGAGGCCCTTAGTCTCCCACAAGATCACCTGGTGGAGTATTGACTCCAGGGGTTTTTGATGTCTACCAAGTCAGTCAAGAGGCGAGTGGCACCCTTGGAGCATGTAGTTCATCCTGAAGGGAACGTCACGCAAGGAAAATGGAAGAAGGCAAGTGGCACCCTTGGTGCACCTAGTGAATCTTGAAGGACACGTCGCGATTTCAATGGGTAAGTGAATAAACCTAGTCAGCCTTAAAATGAATGATGTGATAAGTAGATTTAAAAACAATTTTTTCCCTAATAAAAATGTCGTCGAGCCTAGTGAAATTAAAATCTAGGTCTAAGTGACACTTGTGGTAAAAAATAATAATCATAATTAAATATGTGATGAGAAGGGGGTAAAAAATTCAATTAATTCATTAAAATCAAATTAATTTGGGGGATTAAAATTTTAAAAGGGAAATGATTGTATTTTTTTTACATTTGCTAATTAAATTTTATTAATTAAAAAGAATAAAGGGGTAAAAGGTGGTTTTTCTATACTTTCTAATTTGAGTTTTAGATAAAAAGGGAAAAGAGGGAAACTTTAAAGAAATAAGAAACTAAGGGGAAAATGGGAAACATAAAGAAAAAGGGAAACATAAGGAAAAAGTTGAATCACTAAGTTATTAAGGAATCTTGCCTTTAAGAACTTTCTAATTGTGAACTCAACTAGGAATTTAGTAAAGGCGTAAGTCATTTAAAATGTTTAAGAGAATATTGGGATACCAATGAGCATTTTTGGGAATGTTTTTTGGTGGGTGAGGGAAATAGGAATAATTATATAATTAATGAAATTAATTTCTGGTGCAACTAGGGGGATGGGTGACATGTGTACTAAGAAGGTTTTTTTCTGATTAAAATAATGAAAAATAAATTAAACGAGAACTTGGGAAAGAAATCACTTAATAACTCTATAAAAAGGGTGGAGGAAGAGAAGTATGGATCTGATTTTTAAGCGCAATGTTGCGCTAATGAATTTTTATTTTGACTGACTTATCTTATGGGAGTTGGGATACCCGTCTCGTGTAATGAGTGGTAGTTCGACCTTATAAAGCGAGTTGGGTGCTAGTTGTTCTTTGGTTTAGTGTGCGTGGCCCCTTTGTGGCTTGGGGGGCTCATGGGGAAGAAGAGTACCCCTAGTGTTGGCTGGGAGGTACCGGTGAGGTCACATCAATCGGCAAGCGGAAGCTGGATGGAGAACACGGGACAAAACTACTAAGCAATCGCATTTGGCTGAGGTACGTCAGTTAAATTGTTACTTGAAATGAATTTAAATTTACTCATGTTATTTCTCTGTTCTCGTTTAAGATTTCATTTCCATGTGTTGTCTTGCACCTACCTTCCTTCAGTATTGTAATTCCCTTGCTTGTTGGTTTCTGATGGATTTCCTTTGGCAAACCCAACTTTTGATTGCATTGGCTTATCTGTGTGGGTTTTAATGATTATTATGAAGAGATTGTGCTTTATCGTTTTCCCTTATCCCTAGGTCATCAGTCCATGCCTGAGCAGTCGACCAGGAGCTAAATCGATGGTCGTCACTTCGGTGTTTAAAGACCTATATATTCTAATGCCCTTATTTTGTGTGCGTGGATGATGAGTGAAGGATAATTTTTGCCCAGCCATCTACCTTAATTATCTCTGCGTTGATAGATTCATGGCTGAACGATTGGTCTTGCGCTTTCTTGTGATTTGATTTTTTTTGCATTTGGATGGTGAAACTTTGTGTTGATTGATGAATCCGAGTGTTTGTCCACTTGAATGACAACAATTTTTTTAACTAATGATGACTGTGATTCGAATTTATTTATTTGACGGTTAACCATTGTATGATAGCATGGTTTTTAACTATTTGTGACTGCAATTGAATTTATTTATTGATAGTAACCAATTGTATGACAATGTCATTTTTTTTACTTATTGGAGACTGTGATTGAACCTTCAGACAACGTTTTTATTTTACCTACTTCATTGACTACGAACTTGCATGATTTCATTATATATTGAACGCAAATTTTACTGCGATTTTAATAGGTGTATTGATGACGATTTTACCTGTTCTTCTACCTGTGTTTTTACCATCCAGTGCGTCTAGATCTGGAATTGTTCCCACTGCGAAAACCATCCTTTATAGGCATCCACTTCCCTTTTGTTTTTTCCCTTTTTGTTTTACCCAACATTGAATAGACATCATCTGAACTTATTTCATAATGAGTAGACAGACAATGCTTGAATGTTTTTAGAGACAACGTTGAATACATGCATCTTGGACTACGATTGAATATATAAATCCTATGTTAGTCTATGCTCATTTGTTATGTCGGACAGATTATACACTGTTTTCATTTTGGATAGCACACAACAAAAATTATTGCTTTTAATAATACCTGACTGTGTTTTAATATATATTGACTCACAGATTAACCATTGGGCGTAATAAATAGCATTGTGGATTGTGTAATAATAAGAATTATGTTTTATGGAGTGAATCCCCATTTGGTGGCTAGATAATTTATAGCATTTTATTAATGTGTGACAGAAGCATGTTTCTAGCATTTTTAGTGTTAGCGAATGTATTATGCACAAAGATACATATCTAGTGCGAATTTAAAACATACATTTGAAAGATAGCGTGGTGATTACATCTATGATGACTGCATTCTCATCCCATTTATATATAATTAGACAACTATTTGTTTTATTTTATTGACCGTAGTTTGACAACAATACTATATTTTATGTTGTATCTTTACACAACCATATCATAACTTTGACAACAACTTGATGGTTGAAAACAATTTTTTTTTATAGATATAGTGATACGATTTGATAGACCCCTGACGAATCCTAAGGAGATAGTTATTTTATTTACTGGACAACGTTTTGATAGGTCTGTGTTTGATAGGAATTAAGAGATAGCAATTTTTTGTTAGATTTTGATGGATATCATTTTTTCTTGATATGTAATAATGGGTAGTAATCTTGTTAATTGACAACAATTATAATTTATTAACCCCCTTTATACAAATAGCAAACTGAAACATAGAATAACAACGAAATTGTATTTACTAGACAATGATTTCCTTTTAAATAGACAACAAACCTAAAATGGTGATTGTGTAATTGCATTAAAGAGACAATGATTTTCGTGTTTGGGTGACTGTGTAATTGTTCACTGAGTAATTGGTTGTAGGTTCTACTGTATAGTGACCTATGTAATACTGTGTATTTGGTGTTCTTTGATAGTCGATATGGGGCTGCAATAAATGACAACTCAACCAAGAAAGTTGGAAATAAGATGGATATATGTGAGCACCTTATTGATGAAGTAATAAAAGTAATGTCGATGTAATAGGTAAGAGTGAGCATTATCTACTTTTCAGAAATTCCATTAATGGGCCAGGTCAGATAAATGGTCATACTTTGAATATTTTGAATGGTTAGTATATACAATCTCGAATCATTCTATACAAACTATCTTAGGGTTCTACCTCTATTCACTATGACCTATCATAACTTGTTTTTTATTGGAAGATTATAATACTCAAATTACATTAAAGACAATAAAAAACAACACACTTATATATCATGGTTGAACAATAAGACTCGTGAAGAAAAATAACGAGTAAAAGGTGGATCAAATTACAAAGAATCTAGAACCATAAAAGTAAAAGTAAAATCATGAAAATTTTATTGGTAATCTTTTTAATCTAATTATTTTTAATTAAAGAGGATAGGATTGAGGAGTTCTCAATCTATATTCAGTAGAAAAGTAATGCATACTTTATAATAACTATTAATTAATATATAATAACATAGTAATAACTAATATAAAGATTGAGATATTCAGTTTTGAATTTAAAACCATTTAAATCCAAATTTACTAGATGTGCAATGTTTCATCTTTTTATTATCTAAAAGACATTATCGATAATGTATACAGTTAGAAAACAAGTAATTAGATAGAGACATAATTAATAGATCACAATTTATTATTTTTTCTCTCGTTAAAGGATAGCAAATTCCTCTTTAGTAAAACACTTATCTGATATCAATATTGGAAAATAGTTACAATGAGCTAATTGTTTTAATAATAATCATTTATTCTGTACAGATGGATTTTGTTGCACAAGGAAATTATTGTATTGTTTGAATGTCATAGTCATCTTGTTGACTTGTCAATTGGGTGCTAGGGTTAGTCGTCAGGTGTTTAGATAGTTAATTTGATCTTCTAGCGCATTGAATTTAGCTTGTGTTGAGGATCTAGTTACGTTGCTGTGCCACGGTTATTGTCACTCCTATCATATGGTGATGACATGATTCCTGATGAGGGGATCATTGCGTGCCATAATGGATAGAGGCGAATGATAACTCGGCTGGAGTCAGTGCTTCCCATTGTGGGCGTTAGTCTATTGTGGTAGTTGTTTGTGCTTGGTTTGTAATGCCTTCATGTGTTTGGTTTTGCGCACCATAGAGGTTCTAGTTACTAGTTTTCAAGACTATTGTGTTGGGATTGTGGATGTTGTCCTTTAGCTTGTATGCATTGTCGTGTTTGTGTCAGGCGGGTAGTCGTTTCTATCTTTGATTTACGCATGTTTCACCCAATTGCTCTTTGTGCTAGTGTGTTGAGTCGTTGTTGTCTGTTGCATGATCTGCGTGCATGGTGTTCATCGTTAGGTTGTATGGTTTAACTGTTGTCGTCGTTGCCTTCCTTCCTAAAAACAAAAAAAATAATTGTGCACTTTTTTCTCTGCTTGTAGTCGTAACAATTGGGGACGTTACGGTTTCATCTTCTTACATCATATTCAAATTCATTGTAAAATTACCTTGAATAATCCCTCCAAGTTAACATATTTTTTTTTCCAAGTTTGCATTGCGAGTAACCCGTCATGAGAGACCATGATTAGCTTGCACTCACCCATTAATTTGATGGAATAACTTAAGTGGTTGAGAGTAGTAAATAATCAAGGTCTCAAATAAGTGCCTAAGTGAACATCACTTGATTTTCCTCACTATATGTCCACCCCTAGCATTCTATGGTAACCTTCTTAGAAAAATGGGGTCTACTTAAGTTGATGTCACTCAATGTCCATCTCGAAATTATATTTCAAAGAAATATATATATATATATATATATATATCTAATTAAATGTAACCAAAAGAATGTTGTAATTATTAAAACAAAGTATTTACTTAATTATTACTAATTTTTTAAAAATATGTAAAGAGTAATTCCAAAAATATAGGAAGTATGGGCTTTTTTGGATTTCTAGATGGAATTGACAAAAAAAACTAATGCTAATAATAAATAAGAAATTGAATATGTATATGTAAGGTTTATATTGACATTTATTATAATATCAACATATTAATACAGATATTGCACCTTTTCCAAAACAAAATATCACTTTAATTAATTTTTTTCATTGGTTATTTTATTTTAGACTTAGAGGAAATAATAATTGGTGCAGCCTAAGTTCAAATCTCTTTAGGAAACTTAGTAGGAAACTTATGACTTAACAAACTTATGACTTAGATGCAACTAGAAAGGAGATCTACCCTTCTAACCATATCACAAAAAGTCAAAGCATCAGAATATTTGAACTTGAGTGAGAAAAGTACAAAATCTACCTTCCAATTTAAAAAATAACCTTAAAATTTAATATATATTATATGTAAAACCATAACTCCCTAACATTTAGGGAAACAACATCAACTTATAATTTGGCCAAATCTTCCCATCAATTTATATAATAATATTTGACCATTATATAAAGACTTTGACATTCATATAAGTTGATTGGAGGGCCATGTCAAACTTTTCTATAGATTGGCATGGTCCTTCCAAACTTAACAATAGAAATAGTTGCAAAGCAGCTAGTCCCTGCCTCATATATGTTTTAAGTATTTGTTTAAAATCATTTTCATTTTATGTGTAAGCATGTTCTGATCCACACAATCCGAAGTCAAAGATGTCCTTGGAAACTGATTTTGCAGAGGTGAACCTTTCAGAAAGAGAGCTAGTTGAATTGGTGTTTCAAAACTGTGGCCAACTGCTATTAAAACTCGTGCAGTACTTTGAGACCTCAAGCAGTTGTAACCGACACTCAGAGTAGTTGGCTTCAAAAATACCAGTATTAAAATTTGTGCAGTAATAAGGAATAATTGTCATTTCATATCAATAGAAAGCACAACTACTTTTCCAATATTGGTTTGTTTGATAGTTAGAGAGTATGATGCCAATATGACTTGCATTTTTTCAGTGCATAATTGCAATTTGGTTGAAATCAATGTACATGGGACACAAACTAAACCAAAATACGATATTATGAAGAGTTGCAGAAACCAAGCAAACAATCAAGTAAAAAATGAAAATGTTTAAATAAACTTATAAATAAAATAAAAAAGGAAATGGAAAATTTTAAGGGAAATTTTAAGGGTTAGATGTCATACAATAAAACTCAACTTTTTTGTGAACTTCAATAAACAAAATCATGCTTCGACTTGGTGTATCAATACAAGGTCAATCAAAAATATGAAAATGTAATCACATTTGAAACTTTGGAAGTATTTGTGACTTGCTCCAGGATACAAACTGGGCATCAGTAATAGAGATGACCAATGATGTTCAAGAGAATCACTGGTGCAAAATGTAAAGAGAAATTTCAAATATGAGCAAGATTACTACACATATCTTAACATCGTATATATTTGTATTTTAAGTGAAAGAAGACATAAGATAAGAGGATAAAATTACAAATATGAATATCATTCACAAGATGAATTAGAACAAACAATGGACATGCAATTCCACATATAGATTTGCATAAGTTGTCAACCTCCTATTGGTACCTATTATTGGCAATGCAGATTTGTTTGTTTTCTCACCCATCATATTAAGATTCAGACAATACCCTTCAAATAATCAAAGCATGTTAGTTTCAACTTTCTCTTGTTTCTAATAGAAAAAGAGATTTTGGTTGAGTTGAGGCATAAATCTCTTGTAAATGAAGCTTAGTTAGTCCCGCCCGATACAACTATTTTGTTTTTTGTTTCATTTTCCTTATTCTTGCATGTATCATCGCTTCAGTGGTGTATAGGTGTAGATCCTATAGGCACAATTCTTCCAATCATGCCCTACTATTATAAAAAGAACTACCCTTTTTTCTATATAAAAATGAAAGATCGGATGGGAGAAGGAAAGATAAAGTGGTATACACGATGTTGCTAGATTTATCAATGGACGACTCGATATTCATGTGCGATCTATAATTTCCACTTAAAATGTCATTGAACCCGGACAGCTGGTGCGGATACGAAATCTACTGCCCGCCAAGTCAAAAGTTTTTGTTCAAGCCTCAGTTTAACGTGTACAGATATTGATGATTTCCAGGTCAGGCTATACAAGCAAGAAAAAAACGATATCTATTGCAGGGTACCCTTGTTCACTATCTCAGACAGTTTTTTTTATTAACTCTCGATGCACATTCACTAACAATTCTTCTTGCCCCTAAATATTTACTTTACAGCTTGATTCGCTAATTCTTCATTTCCAGCTGCTCTTTTGGCACTATCTTTAAAAAAATTGCTACACACCAGCAGAATAATCTTCGATCAAAAAGATTTTAAACAACCAGCTTACATAATCATATTATATAAGGATCAAAAAGATTTTGAACAACCAGCTTACATAATCATATTATATAAGGATCTCTAACACAGGAAGGGTCTTGTTCAAGGTATCATTAATTTTGAATTTCATAAGCTACTTATAAGATTCAATAAAGTTCATTAATGAATTTGTTTGGGCGTAAACGTAGGTTTTAAAACAGTAATGTCTGAAAGGTTTAAAGAATTCAACCTAAAATGAAGGAAAATTTGTTTTAAAAGAAAGGAAAAGTTTCAAGACTCTAGACCAAAAGAATGGAAAACCAACATGCTTTCAATTTTTTTAAAACAAGAATGTGCGATAAATTTTGAACAATTTAAACTAAAAGGAACCAAAATCTACATGATATTGTTTTTAAGACATAGATTTTACAAGAAATACAAAAAAAAATCAAGAATTTATTCCCACAACAAAGGAAAATAACTTTCAGCATAAATCATAGGTTTAAAAAAAAAAATGTTGAATAATCTTAAAAGCATTGAAAGGTTTAAAGAATTCAAACTAAAATGAAGGAAAATTTGTTTTAAAAGAAAGGCAATTTTTCAAAACTCTAGACTAAAAAAAATGGAAAACCAGCATGCTTTCAAATTTTCCACCATAACCATAGGTTTTAAAACAAGAATGTGCCATAAATTTTGAACAATTTAAACTAAAAGGAACCAAAATCTGCATGATATTGTTTTTTAGACATAGATTTTACAAGAAATACCGAAAAATTTTGAAGAATTTATTCCCAAAACAAAGGAAAATAACTCTAAGCATAAATCATAGGTTTTAAAAGAAAAATGTGAAATAACCTTAAAAGAATTTAAACTAAAACCTGCAATATCTCATGTTTTTAGTGCATTTTAAATGATTTGAACTTAAAATAAACGAATATCCAAGCGAGAAGTAAAGGAACCATCTACATAAAAGCATGGGAAACCACAAAAGATGTATATAAACATTAAATTTAAAAAAAAAAGAAGCGTTTTAAATTCTCATGTGTATAAAGATCTCAAGTCTCGAAAATATCTACCAAAGAAAGTCTGAGGGAAGAAACAAAAATAATTGATGTTGAAGACCTAGCAGCCAACTTCGAACAAGAGACTAACCAATTTGTGTGCTTGTATGGTTTTCAATCAGCGTTTCAGACGTTGCTTTCAAGCCCATTTGAGTCGAAAACACTATCAATGAATTGAACATTGTTTAATCTCATCCTTATGGAATATTAATAAATGAAATCAACAACATCAAGAAGAAATGGTAGCAAATAACATATCTCATAGATTAAAAACAAATTGAAAACTCAAAAAAGTTAAAAGTAATAGAAAACTCAATTCAATTATATGTAATGTATAACTTAGGAATTTGATTGTGAAGAAATATTATTCTATGTGCACAATTACATTCTGATGATCTAGTGTAAATGTGTTATATACATGGAAACTTGCTAACAAATCAATAATGGTTGATTTGTGTTTAGAATATTCATCATATGTAATTTTTTTTAAATGAGGTAATGCTTTCTCCAATTGCTCCCCTCTCAAGATGCAATTATTTGGATTATTGTTTTTAGTGTGTATACTGCAATTCAAGCGATTGGAGTAGATGAATGGTCATTTTTCTTTGCAGTTTATACAATAAGTCATTGTCTCGTTTACTTCTCTAGAAGATGTAATCGGACGATTGCATATTGCACATGTAGGCTCAAAGGGATTTGTATATGTGCTTGTTGACATCAATGTTTCTTGGTCTGTTGCAATTCTTTTTCGATGGAAGCGTAAATTGAAAAAAGAGTATCATGCACTTGAACCTGTTCCATAAGAATCATTTGTGAGACATAGGAAAAAAATTAAAATTAAATCAATGTATTTGAAACATAACAATGAATATATATTTGAAACACAACAATGATTATGGACTTACAATTGGTTTATCATCATCAGTGTTGCCATCCTTTATTTATAAGGAGTGATGCATGCCAGTTTTTGTTGTTGAAATGGAAATAGGAACAATTGTACCAACTCGATAAGGATCTGTGTTGTGTGATAATCGTGCAATTGTTGTATTTGAGAAGAATCGATGTTCCATGCAAATGGGAGGTATGTTTTCAACTATGCTTGAGTTGGTTAATGAAAGTGTTTTTTCACAATCACCACCATCATATTTGTTTTTTGCTATTATTTGAAAAAAAATTATGGCAATCTCAGCGTCTGGAACAATATTTTGTTCATGTTGTTCAATGAGTTGTATAGGCACAAACAATGTTATTGTCATTTCAGATTTATTGTATGTCAAATCCGCACGAAGTATTTGTCGTGTCCTATTTGGTTTGTATAAAAATGTTTTGTATGTGACTAATACATCACCATGAAAAGCATTTCCAATTATATTGTTGCTGATATCCTCAATTGATAATGGTGAATCCAATGTTTTCAGCCTGTTCATGAGAATGAGATGAAATTAACGTTTGAAATGTTTTGTATGTGACTAATACATCACCATGAAAAACATTTCCAGTTATATTGTTGTTGATATCCTCAATTGATAATGGTGATTCCAATGTTTTCAACCTGTTCATGAGAATGAGATGAAATTAATGTTTGAAAATAAAATATATTTATTGTAAAGAAAGACACTTAGACATTTTCATAATTTGGTGGCTTTTTTAGAGGGGTGAAATTGGAATAAAGCTAGTAGAAGGATTATGTATGGTTTATCCTTTCCTATCTCTACATATCTTATTGTTCCTTAGCTAGTCTCAGAGAGTATGATTGAAGTCTAAGATGGCTAAGAGAGAATAGTATAATGAAAGTAAAAGTGAAGTAAGGGTAAGTTTATTCATGTAAACCCCAAGATAAGACTTGTTGTATCTTTGGGTTAAGGTACGGTAGCTGAGTTGATTGTTAAATTGTATGAGGAAAGATTGAACATTCCTTTCTCTAGTTGTTTAGTTGGGGAGGTTCATACCTTACCCCTTGCTATCTATTGTTCCTATAGTATAGGAGAGTGATACTTCAGTATCAAGTATATAGTTTAATAGATCCTAAGTTCATTATAATACAAGTATTAGTCATTTTTCCTAATAGCTAGGATAATACATAATAATATAGTTAATATATACATAATAATATAGTCTATTAAAGATATTATAAGTACGGTATAATAAGTTCATCAATACAATCAATATATTCCAATTTTGTCTTCCTTCTAAACTAAGTTATATCAAGGAATTGGCTAAGAATAAGAATGGTATAGTTAAGAAGATACAAATATCTTCCTTCTAAACTAAGTTATATCAACGAGTTGGCTAATAATAAGAATGGTATAGTTAAGAAGATACAAAGCCTAGTCTTTGGGTTCTGGTAAGTGTTGTTTATAAATAGATGTATTAGTAAGGCTAAGTTTATTGGTTCGAGTACTAAGGAAAGTTTTCATTAAGGTGGGTTCCAAGGGTTCTGTACTATAGCTATGGTTGTGGCCAATACCAATGGAGAGTCATGCTCTTCAACCTTAAGAATGTGAAACAAGGATGGAAGACAATTTTAGTGACTTAGATTTTATAATTGTCTATATATTATTTGATAAAGATGAAAATTGGGAAAACTATGGTAGATTTCAACCTATGATATGCCATTTTTCATGGAGTTAAAAAGAAATTGGCATTTATCATATGAAAAAATAAGTTTTACAGTGTTGTTTTTTCTTCACCCAAATAAGTAGAAATTCTACATTGAAAACTATAGGAAAATAATAAATCCTAGAATTGTTTGAAAATAATTTAATATATGTGACTTAAATAACAAAAGTTAAAAATAGTTACCTTTTTGGTTCAGTCTCCTTTGATTTGTCTTTTTTGTTTCCGATCTCTACTATTTCTTGGGAGCTAAACAAATTGCATATGGGATCAAGATAGGGAAAAAATGGAGTTAAAGAAAAATGCATGAAATAAATTAATAACACATATTGCTCACCTTTTTTCTTTGAAAAACATGAACTTAAAACAAAATGCATAAAAGATTTGAAATCTAATGTACTATGATATATAAAATACATAGCTCATGAATTGTTAATGTATACTTTCCTCTTAAGAATCAAAGTATCAAGCATAGGAAATTTACAATGTTATAACAAAAAAATGTCAAAATCAATACAAAACTAACATGTTTTTTTTTTAAAATACAAGTTAATAACACATACTACAAAAACATGGACTTAAAAGAAAATATATAACTGATATTGCTAATATATACTTTCTTGTTAAGTATGTGGCACAAAAAAATTACAATGTTATAATAAAAAAATGTCAAAATCAATACAAAACTAAGAGATTTTTTTCCAAAGATACAATTTAATAACACATACTACTCACATTTTTTCTTTTTGTTCATGTTCCGGTTGGGTTTCTTCAATTGTAATATGTTTCCTGAAAATTGAGATTAGCATGGTTCTTAATTGTGAAGTAGAGAAGAGAGTTGTTAATTGATTAATAAATAGAATACAATGTACCTTTTAAAAACTCTTTCTGCTTGGGCTATATCTTCATTCCTTATGGATTTACCTTTTAGACTTTTATCCATTTTCCTGGTTTTAAGATATAAATTAGATCAAACAAAATATGAATTACATCAAGTATATAGAAACATTTAAAAATTATTTAGAAAATGCACATAAACAATATTTAGGATAACAAAATTAAAACTTTGAAAACTATTGATATATTAATAATAATAGAAAACTATTGATGTATTAATAATAATAGACTAATAATGAAAAATCTATTAATAATGTTAGAGTAAAAAATAAGATGATTAATAATAATAGACTAATAATGAAAGATGTATTAATAATGGTAGAGTAAAAAAAAGCTGAATGGAGGGATGCGTATTTGGTAGTTATTTGTTGTATGCTTTTGCAAAACATATAATACCTTCTACAATGAATATGTTCTAAATGCACATAAACAATATTTAGGATAACAAAATTAAAACTTTGAAAACTATTGATGTATTAATAATAACAAAAAATCATTGATGTATTAATAATAATAGACTAAAAATGAAAGATGTATTAATAATGATAGAGTAAAAAAGAAAGATTAATGGAGGGATACTTCCTTGGTTGTTATTTGTTGTATTATTTTGCAAAATAGATAATGCATTCTACAATGAATACTTTCAAGTTGCTTTCATGTATGATTTTGGTGAAATATATAGTAAAAGAAAATATATCATGATATATCTTTCTATGATGAATATGATTTGCAAATTGTTGTATGAAAAAGTTTTAAACAATAATGCATATCTATTTTACTATTTATTTCCAACAAAATCACTTAAAATGTAGTAGGGATTGAACATCATGATCACTCCAATATGCATGTGAAATATTGACTTTGCATTGTTCAACAGAAAAATCTATCCAAATGTGGTCAATGACAGGTATATTTTTTGGGACAAAGTTATTTGTTATTTCTTGTAATTTCTCTAATTTCATGTACTCTCATAGTTTTTTTCTTTTCTTGCTATTTGAACGAATGTCAATATTGAAATCTCCAATGATTATCATAATACAATCTGTATGCATTGATTGCCTTTAGTCATTGCAATTGCTTCAATAATTGATGAAATAGACGCAAGTGGTGCAACATATACATTTATTATGCATATTCGGCACTAAAAGTATATATCTGATAAAACAATCTCAGTTCTGTCATTGCAAATGTTTTTTGTTGATATGATGTTTATGTTTTTTTCTATGCAAGTAAGTACTCAGTGAGGATAATTTGTTATGTTGAAATTGAATTTGGAAAACTCGTTGTTTGTTGGTGCAAAGTTTAGATGTGTTTCTTGGATGCAAAAGATCGTATTATTCATTAGATCTTCGTCACGTACAATGTCATTGATATGAGCATATAGATTTTGTGTATTCAAATTTGCAACCAATAAAGTAGTTTCCACAATGCATTTTTTGTCAAGTGTCTCATTTCTTCTACTATTTTCTTGTTCACATGAAAATTCTTTTGTGTTAGTTTATTGACAAGATATAATGATTCCATTGTTTTGACACATGATAATGTTATTTATACTAGTCCATGTGTCGATATATGATTTGGATCAAATGCAAGTTCATCTAATGTCAAGCCTTGTGATCGATGTATTGTTCTAGCACAAGCTAGTTGTATTGGGAATTGCTTTCATACTATAGTTTGAGAGATTTTTCTATTAGAAGCTAGTTGTTTTTCAATTCATAGTATTGGGGTCCAATTTGGCGAGATATATTTACCATAAATTTGATGAAACTTGTTCCTTTCCAATTTACCAATGTCTAGATTTACAAAGTTTATCCATATTACATCCACAAATGTCTAGATTTACAAAGTTTGTCCATATTACATCTACATTTTCCTTTTTTTTGGTATATATTTTGCATATTCCATCAACACCATTAACAAGGTCATCTTCGATGTTATAGTTTCCAACATATAACTCAATAAGAACGTTGTATTTGATTAGGATTTTTTGTGGAAACATTATTGTTTTCTTGTATGGTGCATAACCTACTTGCTTACTTTCATGTTTGTCAATTGCTTCAAGAACTATTAGTTCTTCATTTACATATGACAACATTTTCTCATTGTGTTTTTGTACATCCTTGTTTTTATAAAACAAGTATGGAAATAATGGATCTAATGGAGCTAGTCTATGACAATGATCACTTATATATTCTATGTTTTTTTTTCAGATTGTTGATTCATTTGCATTTTGTTAAGGATTTCAATAATGTTTTTGTCCTTTTGGTGCAATGCGACTCATAGCATTTTACTTTTTCCTTCCAAAATTCGTATGGTGTGTTTTCCTTCTCAATAGTTGGATAATCAAAGATTAGAAAATCTCTGATAGGTTGTGCTTGGAATAAGTCACTTGAGAATATTATATCAATATTTCTAAAATAGGCTAATGGGTTGTGCTTTATTTCTCGTAAATGCTTGTCAATTTGGTATAAGAATGTTGCACCTATTAAGGATGCTTCATCAATAAGTATTACACGAAGTTGTTGGCAATGTTTTGTTAATGCGTCTAATTTTCACTTTTAAGGGAAAGGTATTATGATTTGTTAAATGGCATGTGAAATGCAGAGTGCAGTGTCACACCGTCTGCATTGAATGTTGCCTTTCCTGTATATATTTTTATGATTCCTCTCACTTGCATTGGGTCGTATTCCAATATTTTATTGTACATATGCATTAGGGAATGAAAAATTTCTTTTGTAGTAAATGTTTTCCCAATACCCGCACCTCCTGTCAAGAATAAGTATATTGGTTGATTTGGATCTCCTTTTTTAGTTGTCAATATTGTTAATGTTTATTCCATTATTATAGTTCTTTGCATTTCAATAGATAAGAGCATCATAAGAACAAGATTACTGAGAAATAYACATTCACAAGAGACACAACATTTATCCTAGGAAACCCTCTAGGGGAAGAAAACCCAACAAAAACTTCCTTATCATAAATAACTTATACAATGTTCAAGAGATAACTCAAACCAATACAGAAAGTCCTCCCCAAGAGATGTGCCACTCTTCTCCCTCTCTCCAACTGGTAATTGTAGCTTGCCTCATAAGAGAATGAGCAAGTGAGTTGTGTGTTAGAAGTGAGGCGCTAGCCTCTTATTTATACAAGACTGGCACATGTGAAAGGGTTTCACTAGCAGGGCCGACCTCTCACTCTGGGTGGGTAAACCCACCTTTAATTAATTTCGGGTCTTCAATAATAACTGTTGGGGCCGACTTCTTATTCTGCCCTTTATAATTGTTCGATGACCAATCCGCAAAAGGGGGTTTGGTCCTTATACAATTACCGACATGATTAATCCACAATGGGGATTAATCCTAATAATAAAATAACAATAATAATAAGAATTCTCTTCACAGTTACATTATTTCAACACTCCCCTTTAACAAGAAGGGTATTCTTCATCAGCATCACGCGAGAGAGGTTTAAATCATCAGTGGCATTAGGAGGACAATATCATCAATATCATCTTGAAACATTGGCTAGCATATGTATGAGTCATCGGAAGTTCTCTTCATCGGCAGCATCATCATTCTCGAAAGAATGCTATCATCATCTACATCAAATATGTATCAGTAAAAAAATGATACCTCATCACAGCACTAGGCTGGCAGTACTACACTGGCTCAATGTCACAGCTATTAAGTTGGTAGCTCAGTGTCAGTCACATCTTACTTTACGTCTAACAACTAGGTCAAAAGAAAGTAATATCATCATCTCGCTTTACATCTAACAACTAGGTCAGAAGTAAGGAATCACAACGTCATGCTTTACGTCTAACAACTAAGTCAGAAGCATGACTCATCATGCTTTACGTCTAACAACTAGGTCAGAAGCAAGGAACACGTCAACATCTCACTTTACGTCTAACAACGAGGTCAGAAGTGAGGAATCATCTTACTTTACGTCTAACAACGAGGTCAAAAGAAAGGAATCACAACGTCATGCTTTATGTCTAACAGTGAGGTCAGAAGCATGACTCATCTTTCTTTACGTCTAACAGCTAGGTCAGAAGCAAGGAACACACAGCATCATGCTTTATGTCCAACAGTGAATTCAGAATCATGACTCATATTGCTTTACCTCTAACAATGAGGTCAGAAGCAAGGAACACACAGCATCATGCTTTACGTCTAACTGCGAGGTCAAAAGCATGACTCATCTTGCTTTACGTCTAACAACGAGGTCATAAGCAAGGAACACACAGTGTCATGCTTTACGTCTAACAACGAGGTCATAAGCATGACTCATCTTGCTTTACGTCTAACAGCGAGGTCAGAAGCATGACTCATCTTTCTTTACGTCTAACAGTAAGGTCAGAAGCAAGGAAAATATATATACTCCCCCTTTCAAGGAAGGTCCTTTCGGATTATACCAATCTTATCTCGAAAGTGTTCAAACTTTACACGAGATAGAGGCTTAGTCAACACGTCAACAACCTGTTCATCTGTGCTAATGTCCTAGAGCTTCAAGGCTCCTCTCTGTACCATGTCACGGATGAAATGATAGTGGATCTCTATGTGCTTCGACTTGTCATGGAATACATGATTCTCTGTCATCTTTATGCAGCTTTGGTTGTCATATAGAATCACGGTTGCTCTCATCTCTAAGTCAAATAGGCCTGTCAGCAACTTTCGAATCCATATAGCTTCGCAGCTAGCAGAACATGGGGCAATGTACTCTTCTTCCGTTGTCCTGAGAGAAATACTGGATTTCTTCCTACTCTGCCATGAGATCATGGCTGATCCCAAACTGAAACAACATCCGGAAGTTCTTTTTTTGTCTGAAACGATTCCTGCCCAATCTGCATCAGTATATCCACTCAATATGAAGTCATGATCTCCATCATAGGTGAGACCATAATCCATTGTACCTTTAAGGTACCTCATCTGGGCTCTACTAGAAACTAACTCAAGGTGTTCACTCCAAAATAGATGTTTGGTCTGGTGTTTGTCAGGTACATCATTGATCCAATAATCTTTCTGTACAGTGTGGCATCTATCAAGTCTGACGAAGTATCGACTAGCAGCTTCAGCTTCGCTTCCATGGGAGTATTCATGGACTTGCATTCTAGCATGTTGAATCTCTTTAAGATTTCGACCATGTACTTCCCTTGGTTAAGGAAGATCCTTTCTGGACTCTGCCATACCTCAAGACCTAAGAAGTAATGCATTAGGCCAAGGTATTTCATTTCAAATTCTGCGGCAAGTCTCTGTTTACATTCAACGATGAGCTTTTCTTCTCTAGTTAAGAATAAGTCATCCACATACAGTAGTAATATTACTGGTTCATTATCCATAATTTTGAAGTAGAGATTTGAGTCTGCTTTACTCTTGGTAAAGCCTAATCTCATTAAGAAACTGTCTATACGGCCATACCAAGCTCTGGGAGCTTGCTTCAATCCATCTAAGGATTTCTTCAATCGATAGACATGAGACTTCCTGTCTTCAACCTCAAATCCTTGGGGTTTCTCTATATACACTTCCTCTTCGATAACACCATTCAGGAAAGTTGTCTTTACGTCCATCTGGTGCAACTTCCATTTCATCTTGGCAGCAAGAGCTATAATGGTTCTGATCGAAGTGTATCTGGCAACAGAAGAAAATGTCTCTTCATAGTCAATACCTTCCTTCTGGGAAAATCCACGAGCGACAAATCTTGCTTTATATTTCTCAATACTTCCATCAGCAACATGTTTTATTTTAAAGAGCCATTTTGAAGATACCACATCTTTACTTTTTGGTCTGGGAACTATTTCCCATACATCATTCTTTATTATGGATTGGTATTCCTTTGTCATGGCATCTGCCCATTCCTTCTTTTGAAAGGCCTCTTCAAATAATTTAGGTTCTTCATCAAGTATATTGCACATCAAAGTCATGTAACTGGAGAATGGCTTTGGTCTTTTCACCTATCTCGTGGTTCCTTCCGGAACACCATACTTCTCCCCATCTTGAATAAGCTCTCTTTCCCAAGCAGGCTCTCTTTTATGGGAGAAGGTCATTTGAGGAGGTTCTTGAACTTATTTTATATCATGATATTCAAGAGTCTACTCATCATGTTCTGCGGTTCTGGGAACTTCCCTCATAGATTCAATAGTCCTGGGATTTACAGGTTCCTCTTCATATACTTCTTCAAGTTGGCATCTTCTCAATTTCTTAAGTGCTTCTTCTTCATCAAAGGTCACGTCCCTACTGATCTCAATATGGCGGTGACCAGGTATGTATATTTTGAAGGCCTTGGATACCTCACAGTATCCCACAAATATTCCCTTCTTTCAAGTTGGTTCCAGCTTGTTTATTTTCTCTTTCGGTATATGAATAAATATTGGACAACCAAATATTTTGAGATGGCTTACCTTTGGCTTATTTCTGGTGAACATTTCTTCTGGGGTCTTGAACCCAAGTGCACTATGGGATAATATTTTCTGCACATAGACAGCTGCCATTGGTACTTCTTCCCATAAGCACATAGGAAGATCTTGATCGTGAATCATAGTCTTTATAACTTCCATAACTATTATGTTCTTCCTTTCAGCTACGTCATTTTGTTGAGGATTATAGGGAGTAGTGAGTTCCCTCTTGATCCCAACATCTCTGCAGAAGTTCACGAACTCCTTTGAGGTATATTCTCCTCCATTATCTGACCTGAGTATCTTAATCTTTCTTTCGGAAAGATTCTCTATCAAGGCTTTGAATTCCTTGAATTTACTGAATACTTCATCTTTAGATTTTAAGAAATATATCCAGGTCTTACGAGAATAATCATCAATAAATGATACATAGTATACATACCCACTAATGGAGGATGATGGCATTGGGCCACACACGTCTGAATGGATTAGTTCCAATGCTCCTTCTACTTTGTTGTCCCTCTTTGGAAAAGGGTTCTTGATGTTCTTCCCTTGCACATATCCATTGCATATGCCTTCCTGATCAACCTTGAGTTCTGGTAAACCTGTGACAGCTTTGCATATGTATGGTAGTACCTTGTAGTTGATGTGGGCCAATCTTCTATGCCAAAGTTCGCATGAATTTTCGATGGTATGGGTCATGGCAGTTTTTGGGTGACCCTTCAGCTTATATAAGCCATTTTCTTCACTTCCGATGATGATTGCCTCATTTAAGGTTTCTCCCTTAGCCCACATAAGAACTTCTCCATCTACGAAGGGAACTCTATAGCCTTTCTTGTCTAAATCTGATATGGAGAGTAAGTTCTTCTTTAGGCCCAGTACATAGAGTACCTCCTTCATTGTTATTGAGTTTTCTGAATCTAGCTTGTAGTTTGATTCTCCTATTCCCTTGATGGGATATTGATAATCATCTCCAAGAGTTAATTTCTGAGAAAAAATCTTTTATGGAATACAAGAGAGTATTTTTCTTACCCGTCATATGTTTTGATGCACCGCTATCAAAGAGCCATGTGTCCTCTCCAGGTGATATAGATCCTGAGAGAGCTGAGATCAAGACATGGTTCTTAATCATCTTCATAGGTGGTTCTTCATCTTCAGCTATGTGAGCATGTTGCCTTTTGTGATTCCTATTGTATTCCTCTCTTCTGACTAGACAATTATTCTCCTTGTGTCCCATATTATCACAATGATAGCATTGTATATATGAGAGATCTCATCCCTTGCGTTGTCCTTTCTTCTGAAAATTTCTTGAATGAGATTCTTGGTTGTTGAATTTGTTTGATGGTTATGGTTCTCTATGAGATTCCCTTTTGAAGTAGGGTTTCTTCCTTCCTCCTTTTGTATGAGTAGCTATGGCTTGATCATTGTTCCTTTCTAGTAGTGCTTCACAATTGGCTACCTTTGTCTCTTCTTGGATGCATTCTTCCCATAGGCCTTCAAACTATAGTTTCTTCTTTCTGCCACATACTAACTGGATGAAAGCATCCCAAGGTCTTGCGAGACCATTTAGGGATATTATTACGAATTCATCTTCGTCGATGGTGTCTCCAATTGCTTTTAACTATTCTTTTATTTCTGAGATTCGGGAGAAATATTCTTGAATCATTTATTCTTTCTGCATCTTGGTATTCTTCAATTGAGATCTTAGATTCATCTTTCGATCGATGTTATTTCCTTCACATAGTTTTCTTAGAGCGTCAAACATTTCCTTCAGAGTCTTCTTGAATGATACATACGGGATCAGGTGGTCTTTGATTGCATCTGCAATGATTCTTTCAGCCTTGATTGAGTCGTTTTGATGCTTCGCTTTCTCTACGGCATCTTTAAGTTCCTCCACTTCTTCTTTGATATATTTTGCTAGGTCATTCTCTGCAAGGATCAGACCGATCCTATACTTCCAGGCACGGAAGTTATCTATGCCTTCTAATTTCTCAAGAAGCTTTGTGCTTGCAAACATCTTGTACTTGAGGCTACAAAAATGAACAAAACTTGAAAGTGCTTAAAATCAAATTTTGACCTTACCAGGAGGTGCGCTTGGGTGAGGCGAGTAGCCTGGTACACTTGGATCTGAGAAAATCCAATTTTTACCCCGTCAAATCTGATCTGTGGATTTCTGGACTGGTGCTTCTGGTACTCTGGTACTTTTGGTACTTCTGGTACTTCTGGTACTAGTTTTCTGGTACTTTTGGTACTTTTGTGAAACTACGGTTTCACTTTTCGGGAGATCCAGCCACTTAAAAGGTGCGCTCTAGGTGCCTAATTGATCCTGGGGGGAGGATGCAACTTTCTAGATGTTTAGGGAGATGAAAAGTGTTACTTTTGCAAAACCCTAATTTGCAGGTGCTGCAATAGGGACGTTTTTCCTCTTGCAAATTGTGCTTCCTTCAGGTTGGCTTTGATACCATGTTAATGTTTATTCCATTATTATAGTTCTTTGCATTTCAATAGATAAGAGCATCATAAGAACAAGATCATTGAGAAATACACATTCACAAGAGACACAACATTTATCCTAGGAAACCCTCTAGGGGAAGAAAACCCAGCAAAAACTTCCTTATCATAAATAGCTTATACAATGTTGAAGAGATAACTYGAACCAATACAGAAAGTCCTCCCCAAGAGATGCGCCACTCTTCTCCCTCTCTCCAATTGGTAATTGCAGCTTGCCTCATAAGAGAATGAGCAAGTGAGTTGTGTGTTAGAAGTGAGTTGCTAGCATTTATACAAGACCGGCACGTGTGAAAAGGTTTCACTGGCAGGGCCGACCTCTCACTCTGGGTGGGTAAACCCACCCTTAATTAATTCTGGGTCTTCAATAATAACTGTTGGGGTCGACTTCTTATTCTTCCCTTTATAATTGTTCGATGACCAATCCGCAAAAGGGGATTTGGTCCTTATACAATTACCAACATGATTAATCCACAATGGGGATTAATCCTAATAACAAAATAACAATAATAATAAGAATTATCTTCGCAGTTACATTATTTCAACAAATATCTCCTTCACTATCTTTTCTTCTTCTTTATTTAGAGATCTCATCATTTGATAGAATTCTTCTTCTTCTAATATATATGGTTGTTTTACAATTTGGTAAGGTCTTTCAACTATTGATTTTGCATTTCTAACTTTTTGCAAATATTCAAAATCCAATTCAATGTTATACTCTTGATAACAAGCATCAACATTTATTTCTTCATCTTTAGATATATATCTGTTGAACAACTCGTTATCTTTTTTCTGAATTTCATGTATTATGTTATCAAAATCACTCCATGATTTTATAATTTTGTTGGTGAATTTTTGTTCATTGCATTTTATGATTTCTTTAAATGTTAGATATGCATTTTTCCAAGTTGAGTATTTTTCTTTGAAAATGCTTTCATCAAAGCGATATGGAATGTACAACATCAATTTTTCTCTGCAATAGTTATCAAAGTCCTTATGCTTATTGTACTTCACATATCTAATGACATATGGGTTATCAAAATTTCTTCGTTTATTGCCTTTTATTGTGTAGCATGATGCAAATTTTGCTAAGCATATATGTTTGACTCTTTCATGTCGTTTTACATAGTGATCGATTATTGATAGACATGCTATGTTTTCTGAATCATATGGTTCATGTTCTAATTCTTTTAGTCTTTTTAGTATAAATGCTCGTTCAGATTTTGGTGAAGTATTAAGAAATATACATTTTCTTGAGCTAGTATTAAGTGGCAATGATAATACTATATATGTAGCTTGTTGTGCAGACATTTGTTGCAAGTTTAGAAAATATTTTCCAAGTCTTGCAATTGTTTCTATGACATCAACATCCCTTTTTTGAGAATCATTCCTTATACGTTTAAACAATGACGTCATTGTTTTGTCTAGTTTTGTCATATATGAACTACAATATGTAGCCGCGACATATGAGTCAAGTACAAATTGAGCATCGGTATTTGCATTCCAAATCATTGGAATATGCCAAGAAAATTTATTAGTCCATATGTCTATTGGTTTCCTTTCCAATAAAATTGTTGTTCAATTTAGACTACATTGAATTGCATGGATGTAGTCATTCTCTGTTATAACTAATTTGTCCAAGAAACTATCAAATGTATATGTTTCATCACAATTCATAGTTTCTATGGTATCAAATATCAATTTTGCATGTTTTTCATAATTTCGTTGTCAAATTTCATAAGTTCAAGTATTTTTGTTTTTCTCATTGGTGGAATGGGGAAATTGAACCTACAATGCATGTTTTTTTTCTTTCTTACAAGCTCTTGTATGATGATGGTGTTGAATACTTTTGATATTGGCTGGGAGTATTTTTTAGTCACAGGAAAAGTACTGGTCCACAAAGTTTTCAATTTCAATGTTTGTATGTGTTCCATAGATGGGTGCATTGTTTATCCATACCAATCTATGTTCATGATGAATTCCTCAATTCTGAAACTCTGTTACAAAGAAATAATCTTTCACTTCACCAAAGTATTTGGATTCGTAAAAAACTAATTGGCGTAGAGCATTTATTCTATTTTTGTAGTATCATACACATGTTATAGGGTCATTTCTGATTAATCTCTCAACATCACTTTCTTCAATTTCATTTTTAGTTGAGTTTTTTTTCTCTCGTCTTATTTGTTGTAATGCTTTTACTAATGGTTCCCAACAATTCTCAGCACTACTTAAGGACACAAAGAAAGTTGGTGGACCTAATTGTCGAATCATTTAATACAAGTTCTTACACAAATGTAAAAAATAGTCTCGTAATGTACGTATTCTTTTAAGATCCATGTAACCAATGTTTGATTTAATAATGCGATCTAAATTTGGTTTTGTCTTAACATATTTTGCTACAAGTTTCTTTCCTTTTAATTGTCCTTTCCTTATCTGAATCCAAATGAAGTTAAACACTTGGTTAAGGATAATTCGTACTGCCTTGTAGAGTAGATTCGTTATATGATAAGCAAAGTTGTGATCTTCTTGCAAGACTTCGCATTGAACGATTTTTTGATATTTGAATGTTTTTGTAATTTCATCTGATCGTTTTTCTCCATAAAACAATGTAGGGAAACTAATTTCCTCTAAATATTTATCTCTGAATATGCCCAATGGCATATAACCTTCACCACGAGCAATGTTTATTTGATTATTTTGAAGGTCATAAATACTATATGAATCACTAAATCCATGTAGTAGAGTCTTTGTGACTAGTTCTTCATAATTATCGTAGTCATCGTCATTGCTTTCGATATATGTTTCAGTTGCATATGCTTCTTGGTTTTGATTAAATATTTGTTTCCAGTCCTCATTTATTGTGACATTCTCCATTTTATAAAGCATTTTTTTGCATAATCGTTTTAGTGCCTTCATGACTTTGTGAACACATATTTTTCCAACAACATAAGAACTTTTAAAGACTAGACATTTTTTTATTGCTATAGCCACTGAATCAAATTCATTTATGTTACAAGGAAGTTCACATTGAATTCGAGATGTATCAAGAGGTACATTGATTACTCCACCATTCAATCCTAATTGTGGTTTTCTATACCTTTTCCCTAGTTCTCATATTTGTAAAAATGGTAATCTTAGTGCTATCAATCTTTCTTCCAATTCATATAATTCCTTCACTATTCGTATTCTTTTATTTCGTCTAATCTGTTCTCGAACTGCAAATTTGATAGTCTTGTCATGGTCTAATGACTTTTTACATTTTTTGCATATGTACCTAATCTTTGTAGAATTATTTAAGTGTCTTTGTATGACATCTTTTCTAAAATGAGTCTGATTGCATATGACACAATCATAAATAGGCGCATCTTGTATTTTTTTTATATTGTTGTTAAACAACTGTTTCAAATATGAGATCTATGTTTCTATTATGATCTTGTATTCTTTTGAGTTTTGTCTTTTTTCTTTTTTCTAGATTTGTTTGTTCATGATCCTTGTTTCTGATCTATTTTTTAAGGTGATGTAATGATAAACATTTCTTTTTGTTTTTTTCTACATTTGACTGTTCAAGATCCTTATTCATTATTTGTTTTTTGAGTTCATGCAATGATAAACGTGGTTTCTTGTTCATATTGATTAGTTTTTTATTAAGCTTTATGGTCTCTTCATCTATGCCTATGTTTTCAAAGTCATGTATTCTTTTTTTGTCATCTTTGCATAGGCTAGCTATCTTTGTAGCATGCTCTATAGTACTTTGTTGCATGATGAAATTGTTCTTTTTGTTTTTTTCTACATTTGACTCTTCAAGATCCTTATTCTTGATTTGTTTTTTGAGTTCATGCAATGATAAACGTGGTTTCATGTTCGTATTGATTAGTTTTCTATTAATCTTTATGGTTTCTTCATCTATGCATATGTTTTCAAAGTCATGTATTATTTTTTTGTCATCTTTGCATAGGCTAGCTATCTTTGTATCATGCTCTATAGTATTTTGTTGCATGATGAAATTGTTTCTAATAAAATTTTTGACCCTACGTAGAGATCAATTTTTTTTATTTTTTATGGGTATGTTTGGAAACAATTTTGGATCTATGTCAAGATGTCTTCATATTTCTTCCAAAGGTTCAAAATGTAAATGATTTATGTTTGCTTCATATTGCATAATGTGAAATATCATTGGGTCTTTGTTGGAAGAAGAGGATTTAGTTAAAACAGTGGACGTCTTAGCAGACCATATGTATATATCTATATTAAAGATATAGCATATCCAATCATAAATAAAATGGTCTCCATCCACATGTCCTTCTTCATATGGTAGTGCCAATTGTACAATGTAGTGTTGCCAATATACTAAGTCGGTGATTTTGAATCTTCCAAAGGTTCAAAATGTAAATGATTTATGTTTGCTTCATATTGCATAATGTGAAATACCTTTGGGTCTTTGTTGGAAGAAGAGAATTTAGTTAAAACAATGGACGTCTTAGGAGACCATATGTATATATCTATATTAAAGATATAGCATATCCAATCATAAATAAAATGGTCTCCATCCACATGTCCTTCTTCATATGCTAGTACCAATTGTACAATGTAGTGGTGCCAATGTAACATCCCGCTCTGGTGCACTCAGCGAACTTATTCTTTGAGGACACTTGCTCGGAAGTGATCCAGATTATTATGATATTAAAACATTTGACCTTGATTATGATGCGTCATGGGTAGATGACATGTTGTTTTACTACATTGACATAGACAGGTGCTATTGACTCGGTTTTACTGAGTGTGCAGGGTTTTGGACCTTGAGGATGCAGAGGCATCGATGGAACCCCTTGGACTTCGGATCGAGTCGGGGAGTGTGCTATTGGGGTTTGATTGATTTATTGTAATATTAATACATTTTGATTAGATGATATGATGTGGACATGTTCTGACATGATTTGTTGATGATGGAGGCTGACGATAGCTTGCCGACCAGACTCACATATGGAGTAAAGGGATTACACATGACTACCAGAGAGGTTGAGGGAGAGGTGTGGACAGCATCCCTGCCACAGCCTACTAGCACTCCCGTCGTGGTTCAAACTGTAGGTTAACGATTACCTAGTTCGAGAGGACCCACGATGCCGTGAGGGTAGACTGCGACAATCGCTCATGATGATTCTAAGGGGAGCACAATAAGGCGGGGGCCTTGTTCCTTATAATCCCTTAGTCTCCCACAAGTTCACCTGGAGGAGTGTTGACTCCAGGGGTTATTAATGTCTACCAATCAGTCAAGAGGCGAGTGGCACCCTTGGAGCACGTGGTGCATCCTGAAGGGCACATCACACAAAAAAAAACAAAATAGGTGAGTGGCACCCTTGGAGCACCTAGTGCATTGATGATGATGATATATGAAGGGAACGTCATGTTGATGATGATAGAGGGATGAACCTAGATGGACCTAAGATAATTAACATGTTAAGAAATTTTAAAACAACTTCCCTAATTAAATGTCGCCCAGCTTAGAATCTAAGTCCTAAGTCTAAAACTTCGCTAGGGGTAAAATTTTGTCTACCCTTGAGAAAAATATATTTATAAAAATAAAGATATTAAAAAGTTAAAATAAAAACCACTTGAGTAATAATTTTGGTCTTCATAAATTTTTGGGTAAAAAAAAGAGAGTAAGAAATTAAATAAAATCGGTGGATATAAAATGGAAAGAAGAAATTAATTATTTTAACTTTTGATAGTTTAAAAAGATACTAAATTATAATAAAAGGAAAGAGAGGTTAACTTGCACAATTGTCATTTTTGGCTCTAATAAAAAGGGGAAACAAGGAAATATAAAAATTAGAAAACTAGGGAATGGAGGTAACATAAAAAGGGAAGGAGGGGAACTTATGGTAAAAAACGGGAGGTCAACTTAGTAAAGAATCTGCTTTTAAGAACCTTCTAAATTGAACTAAATTAGCAACTTCATAATAGGGAAAGCCTTTAAAACCTGTAAGGGAATCTAGGGACACCTAGGAGTAAATTTAGGAGTAACTCTAGGTGGGTGAGGGAATTGAGACAATTAATAAAGTAAATAAAACAATTATTGGAGGACAGTGGGGGATGGATGAAACTTGTACGAAAGAGAATTTTTAGAAGATTTTTATTAAAACTTAAATTAAATGAGATTTAGGGAAAGAATGGAAGTTCTAAAACTCTATAAAAGAGAGGGAAGATAAGGAAGAAGGGGATGGACTATTAGCGTAACGTTACGCTACCAGAATAGTGACTTGAGTGATTTACTTGTGGGAGTTGGGATTTCCCAACTCAGAGAGGAGTGGTAGCTCAGCCTTGCGAGGCGAGCTGGGAGCTAGACATACCATCTAGATAGTGTGTGGCCCCTTTGTGGCTCAGGGGGCTAAGGGGGAAGCAGAGTACCCCTAGCGTTGGATGGGAGGTACCGGTGTAGTCTCGACGGTCGGCGAGTGGGAGCGGCACGGACCGCGCAGACGACACATCGAAGTAGGCGATCAGGCAACGATATGTTTTTCATTTTCGCATGATAGAAGGTATTTGGACCCTGGCCCTCTATTAATGTTATCATCATTTTTATATTGGCCTTGTGAGATGAAAAATACTTGACTTAAATCTGCTTAGGTTCTCGTCGGATTGTCTAGTTTTCTTTTCCTGTTCTTCGACGATTTTAATTGGGTGACGGATATAAAAATATTTCTTATTAACTCTGCTATTGTAAATTCGGTAATGGATGAAAAAGAAAAAAAATTATGACTTCGACGATTGTGATAAGTGATCACTGTAAATGTTGTCCCTGAGTTGTTTTTGATGGAGAATCTATTGTTTCATTCCTTCTACTGTCACGACGATTTTACACTTGGCTGCATTTTAAGCTGGTTGGATAAATCTACTAGGCGTCCTATGTATTGATAATAACTAAACTATGTCCTTATAGTAACGAATGTTCAGCCTACGCTCGCATTTTTGTTGACCGGTGAATTGCTTTTCCTCTACAAAATTTTTATTTTAGTGGCATGATACCTTGCGTTAGTCACCGAGTGTGAAAGGGCGATTCTCAATTTCTGCTTTTTAAACCCCCTTTTTATTTTTTCCCGCATTACCACATTAGCTCTAGAGTAAATTTTCAATGTAGCGGTGAGTTTACCGGGACGCTCTCATTGCCAATTATCCATTGATTAAAGTTGGAGTTTATCCTGAGCGTTTGCATTGAGCGAACTCCTTGGGCGATTATGTCTAGGCGCTCCCATTTCTGAGGAAATTCCTCACCTGAGCGTAGGCCCTTTCTAGAGTGTCTACATATTGAGCGTTTAAATATGTGTGTCCTTCCCGATTTATTGTATTTGTGCATTCATCCACATTAAGTGATACAACCATTTGTACTTATTTAATTGCTAATGCATGAAGTTTCCTTGATCTCTTTTACCTATTATAATGAAGACTTGACGCTTTATAATTCCTCATAACCATGTTTTTTTTTTCCTTCCACGTCCCCAACTGATTGATTTGCGTTGATGTATAGACCACCCTGGACCGGAGCCAAATGTTGAGACAGCATCTGCAGTCAGCGAATTTTTAGTGTGGTGTAGGTTGGGACTGTGTTGATGATTCTAAATTTCCTGAGTAACCAGGGGTGGATAATCATTATTCAGGTCCTGACGTTTTCTATTTTAATTGCTTAATCCGTGGATGGTACCGTGTGAGAATTTAACTCTGTGCGAAATTCTCTTTGTGCTCTCTACAAATCATAGTTTTAATGTTTCTGGCGAAGGCATTTTATTTTTAATGCATTTCTTGAGTGTCATGGTTCATGAGTTCTTGTTAGTGGTTCACTTACGTCGTTCAAGAGGAGTAACTGCATCGAGATTTAATTGAGCTCAATCTTCTAAACTATAAATGGAACCGATTTTTTCATCTTGTTGGGATAAACCGAAATGTAACCTTTACCTTTTTATTTAAATTATTGAATTGATAGTTCTTGATGTCCAATTATCTAGCCTTAAACTATATCATTGGTCGTCTTATCTTGATAGTGTTATTTTATGTATATGCCAACCTCATGCCTTTTAGTTGATTAACAACCATTAACTCTTATCCATTTTATTATTTTGACACTTGTGCAGCACTAACTTAATAACTAAAACCTATCCGTTAAAAGGCCTGCAATTTACACCTCTTTACCTTAAGGTTGTTTGTCAGAGTATTAGGTGGTGGATAAGTCAATAATTATGATGATAACCCCTACATTTTATAGTTAATTGTTGGGATTAACATGAGTTTTCTATGATTAATAAAAAGTCTTACATAGAGGAGATACTCTTGAAATTATGGTGCTTATGTGTAGATTATCAACTACTTAGCCTCAGTCTAATTAAGATTAATAGAACTTACCTTGTTTGCAATTGTGAAGGTATCTAATAATAATTAAATCCTTGAAAATGATTAGTATAGTAATTAATGTTATCAATCATTAATTGCCTAAGACGATTTGGCCTAGCCCCAATTAAATAAGTAAAGGATATTACGTAACCCCTTTTAACAAACTTGGTAAGGATTGATTTGGAAGGACAACGAATTTGTTTTAAATCGGGTAAAGGTTCAATGTCTATTCATATGGGTATTATGGAATGTAGTTTGTATGTATTTGGAAGCAAATAAATAATCAAATGAAAAAGTGAAGGGTGATGTGGAAGGTGTGATGCTTTACAAAATGAATGTCTTTTAAGCTAGTACAATTTCTTATTTTACTAACGTGCCTTGTCATCCTTGCGGGTGTTGAGTATATGCTTCTTTCCAATCTAATTTAAAATACTTGATTTTTAATGACGGGTGGATTGGGGCCTTAAGACTAAGTTTAGATTATACCTTGATGTCATTATGCACTTTAGACATGCATTGCAGGACTCGTAATGGGGGTTGAAATGAGTTGTGTTAATTACCTTACTTGCTTTATTAATTGCCCTTGTCTTGTAATTTGATTAAATTACACCTCCCATGCAATACTGTAATAGTAGTAATGAATTAATAATGATGCACTATCATAAAATGCCTTATTGTAGATAACCTTGTTGTTTGCAATCTTGATGGTTATGTTATTGTATTTAGCTTAGAAGGCTTGGTCTGCTTATGTCGGGTGGGTTGTAGACACCTCCATGTTCCTCAGAAAAGTCGCCAGCCCTGAGACCTTAAATGGTTAAAATCGATGGGAACCTGGGCTTGAGCGTTGCTTATATGTCTTGGAGGTCCTAACCATTGCAGGGTAGGATGGGCGAGTAGTGAGTCTTATTTATTTTGTTGGTTGATTGTTGTACTTTGCTTGCAGATACTTGATGTACGTCTTAGATCGTTGGGTTATTGTTGTAGTTGCATGCACCTTGTTCGTCATCATGTGGCGACACAGAGTCAAATGTATTTATTATCCTAGTACACATGCGCACACACAAAAAAACAAATTGAGGTTGTCGTGTTAACGAGGAGGGTTGTTACATTTGGGTCTTTGTTGGAAGAAGAGAATTTAGTTAAAACAGTGGACGTCTTAGCAGACCATATGTATATATC
The DNA here is from genome assembly GCA_009831015.1 of Picea engelmannii. Taxonomy (NCBI): domain Eukaryota; kingdom Viridiplantae; phylum Streptophyta; class Pinopsida; order Pinales; family Pinaceae; genus Picea; species Picea engelmannii. The sequence goes on from ML784682.1 coordinate 200,027, forward strand.
TATATTAAAGATATAACATATCCAATCATAAATAAAATGGTCTCCATCCATATGTCCTTCTTCATATGGTAGTGCAAATTGTACAATGTAGTGTTGCCAATCTACTAAGTCGGTGATTTTTCTCATTCCATGCTTGTTCATGTATTTTTCTATGCATGTTAGTGCGAAGCAATCATTATTCATTATGCCATTGTAAAAAGTTTGTGCAATTATACGTCGTAGGTATGGAACTTCATATTCATTTTTTTTCAAATGGCATATCTTTTCAAAACAACTTTCACCATAAATACTCTTGAATCCAAATACTCTGTTAAATCCATTTTCTATCATGTTCTCTTGTACTTGTATCCATTGATGTTTTGTTTCTTCATATCGCAATGGATTTGTTATATGTTCATGATGAAATGATGTTGAAATTATTTTCTTGCATAAAAGAGGTTCGAAATGTCCAACAATTGGATTATCATCATGAAACAATATATCGTAAGTGTCTTTGGTTAGGTTTGAATTAAAATGAAAATAACTTTTGATTTGTGTCTTTTACCAAAGTCTTATTGGGATTTTTAGCCAATTTGATAACCAATGTATGCAAAATATGTCTCCCCATAGTCCTCTTTGCTCGGGAATTATAAGAGTTGAAGCTAGTTTTGACATTTTTTCCAAATAAATATTTGGATCATCGATGTTATGCATTTCCATTAACTATTTTGTGTTCAATTCATGTCGATAATATAATATTGCTTCAACGTCATGTTTTCACAAACAATTTTTGAAATATTGTATTGTTCCTTCTCGTAATTCTATCAATGTGTATCTAAAATGCAATAGGACCTCTATAGTATCAAATAGACAATCTCCTATAGCATATCCAAAATTGTTTAAGCGAAATAGATGATGATGTTATAGAATTGCATCTATGTCATTTTTCATGGGTAACATATATTTTTCCATCGATCCAATATTAACTAAAGTTCGAAGATGTTCTAATTCTTTGTCTTGTATTAATTCCTCATGAACACAATACAAGCATTCCTTAATGAGATCCTACAACATAGAAACATGAACAATAAGGAAATGCAAATTGCATTTGTTGTAACTATGTTCTTTTTATAATTACTAACCAAATTGACTTTCAATAGTTAATAATTATATCTGATCAATGCATTATTCTTTAGACTCTACACATATTCAATTACTATGGTCTTGATAGTCTGATCATCATCTTGTTTCGAAAGTGATACCCATGGTCTATCAAAATAGTTTTTTTTTGGGGGGAGGGGGGCATTATCCAAGGTAGGATTACAAGTCATGAAATTAGTCCCCATTTGGAGAAGGGACCGATGGATACCATAATATGTAACAGAGAAGGATGCATATGCAAAATTGTTTAAGCAAAATAGATGATGTTGTTTTAGAATCAAGTCTATATCATTTTTCATGGGTAACATAGATTTTTCCATCGATCCAATATTAACTAAAGTTCAAAGATGTTCTAATTCTTTGTCTTGTATCAATTCCTCATGAACACAATACAAGAGATCATGCAACAAAGAAAACCCAACTTGCCCTCACATAACCCTAGAAAAGTTTATTTTGCTCAAGGTAGAACATCTAAGAGAAAGAAAAGGTTAATTAAAAGATGTATTGACCAAGGATCAATGGGAGACTTTTCCATGGACTTGGATCTACTAAGTGATAAGAATGCCTCTCATATGAAACCATAAACAACTTTTCTCCTTGGGAATGGAGCATTATCAAGCACTTCCCACTGTCCCGGATGGTATTCATGGTTCTACCTTTCCCTCAACAACCTGGTTTCATGCGCCCCAATTATGATTGCTTAAGAAGGTACTGCAAGAATAAGGTGGTATCGCACCGGGAAAGAATAAGGTACCGAGAAAAAGGAAGGGTAGAATATGCATAAATCCCCTCGCATAGAAGGGATATCTTTCCCTCTAAAGCCCAAGATATCACCTCCTAAGGCGGCTATAACAAAATTTTTAGCCATAGAAACTATTGTATTGGTTTAGATAAGTTAACTTTGTTATTATATGGTTTGGTACTTTAGCTAACATCGTCTAGCATCAAGGGAAGTATACCTACCTATGTGTGACAAATTCGAATGAACCAGAGGGGGAACTGGCAAGGCACCAAGCAAAAATTAGTTCTGAAAGTAGGTGGAATGAGCCAACATCAAGAAAGATTCGATTTCCAGCGCATTTCTAGAACGGGGACCCCTATATACGTACCCCAAGAATAAACTTGATTCAGATCGGATCGACAATCTTGGCAAGAGCTATCCATGCTTACAAACTAGCACAGCGCAGGCATATTTCCCCTGCCCTGTGCATATTTCCTCTCCTCTTGATCAAGATAAAACCTTTTTACAGTATTTGACAGTAAACCATACTGAGACACTTCCAGAAGTGTTCATGAGAAGCATAGCACAAGGAAAATGGCTAAGAACATATCAGGGGTGCCAATCTCCAAGCATGTTTTTTTTGGTTGAATTTTGAATGGCCATCTGTCGGTTTTTAGTTAAATGATCTTCTCTTCATGGATACTTCATTCTATAGCAAACCCATGGATGACTATAAGAGGGCCCTCCAACTGATGGGGGTCGCTGTTGAGTTTGGGAAAGGATGTGACGTTATTGCCAAACATCTCCAAATGCACATGGAATTGCAAGCCGTAACCAAGCTTTATAAATATCTTCATCGCTTCAAATGGAAGTCTGAGACAATAACTCTGTTATGGTGGAGTTGGAGGTAAATGTAAAGATTCAAAACTGTGTGTAGTTCATGATGATGATGGCCTCTTTCATTCTAGGTTACATATATTGGAAAGATTGTATGAAGCAGAATTACTTCCCTTCTTTTATAGTTGTCTTGGTGTGTCTCTGCATACCAGAATTGAAAATTATTGTAGTCTATGGCTACATTGGGTATCTGGTAATGCTAGCTATTGTATGTCCATCAGTGTTACGACCCTCGACAGAAATTGTAACCATGGAATACAATCCTAATACAACTGCATATTTGGAAGTCGCTTATAATAATGGCGATAAGATGTATATTCTATGTTTTACGGAGCATAATGATTGAAGATATTATTCCAAAATATCCTATATTAATAAAGAACGAGGGATCGATTGAAGACTTTATTATTTCAGTTAAAAAACTCCTATATTAATAAAAAATACCCTGCCCTACCTCTGTGTGAAATTATCATCTCACTCATTCGGCTGAATTAAGCATATAGTGGAGAAAATCTGTAACCAAAGTAAATTACTTGATTTTCCAAAACGCAAAACATCCAAAATGTTCTGCAAATGAAAATACCAGGAAACTACTGCCCAAACGAGAATAATAACCAGGTATAGCAAGCTGCATGTAGATATGTCAAAATCAGAAGATTGTCGGAGGCCATTCTTTGATATCAAATTCATTTTTGAACATATAGGTATGCTTTAGGAGGAGAACATGGGATTCAGGGTTCATAACACTTCTCCTACTCTATACATTTAAATGTGTGCATGATAATGGGTGCCTGTCAGATAAGATTGGAGTACGAGGCGAAACAATGATCGGTTGTAAATGGATGTTAGATGATATTTTCCACTTAAAGCATTAATAGATAACTTTATGATAGATAATTTCTACCAATAATGTTTTCTATCCAGCAAGTATTAGGTGGATGGAGAGAGACCATAGTGCCCAGACAGCTACTGGTTAAGGTTTCCGCAAGTATTAGAAAGACTACACATCACATTATTGGTGAGGTGCTCACAGATGCATGGTTATCACGTGAGGAGAAGCATGTGAATCCCACATGGAGCATAGAAATAGCAGAAAGACATATGAAGTACAGCTATATTATTCTGTACTTCGATTTTCATGTAAAACCATTGGGAAGTAGGCAGATTGATGCCATGCAGTTTCTGGATTTTTAAGTATAATTATTGAATTTGACTGAACTCAGTATCAAATTACTTTTTGAAGTTACAGGATTTACAGCCCGACCATACCCAATTCATTTTTATTGCAACATGTGTGCTCGACCTACTCATGAACAGATTCCAGCCTTAGCAGCTGCGTGCTATTCTGTTTTTCATTTTTTTTTCAAATTTTATTGAAAGAATTTGATCGAATGAATGCATTATGACATAACCTATTGTCCAACTTACGCTTGCACCATTCAAATTCCCTCTTTACTGCAACACGTGTACTCGGCCAGTAGAACGTATAAACCTGAGAGGCTAAAAGTTGATGGCAGCGTTGTGGCAATTTTTTCTCTCCCAGACAGTGAAAGAAAAATACCTACTTCTTACATCTCAAAGCAGAGTCGATTATGGAGATCCTCGAGTCCAATTTTTATTTATTTCAATTATGCTACTATAGAATACAGAGGATTATGGAGATCCTCGAGCCCAACGTTTGTTTTTTCAATTATACTAGTGTAAAATACAGTGGATTATGGAGATCCTGGAGCCCAACGTTTGTTTTTTCAATTATACTAGTGTAAAATACAGTGGATTATGGAGATCCTGGAGCCCAACATTGGTTTATTTCAATTATGCTAGTACAAAATACATAGGTAGACACGAATGGTATAAAAAAAGATAGGTTATGTTACCTGGAAATAAGGAAATCTTCTGTTGTTCAAACAATGTTCCAAATCATAATTCAAACCTAGTTTTCTTTATTCGATGTGTTTTTCTTAATAGTAACAAAATAGAAACAAATACTAAACTATTAAAGCAAAAGTTTTACATCAAAACACTTAAAACAAAATTATATTTATGCCCATAAGGCTATACCTATTGACAATGGGCACAATTAATGATCTTTTAACCTTATTTACCCTTTAACCCTAATCTAATGGCTACGCATATTTAACCTTATTTACCCTTTAACCCTAATCTAATTGAAGATGCTGGCATATTTTTAGTCGTCCTCCAGAATCAATGAATCAGATTTATTGTTGATAACTTCCTTGCATTTATGAACGCATCCCTTAATATGTTTACTTTTTTACATTTACCTAATCACATTAAAAAATTACTGTAAAGATATATAATTGCCACATTTAAATGATTAAGGAGGATTAATATATGTGCATGCCATGTTTATATTGTTAAGAAACACTTCACACATGTACACATTCGTTTTTGAACGACTCTTTGATGCCACGACCTGCACGCATTCCTTTCTGATATTTAAACTGCCCTCTAAAGCCACGATCCATTCTATGAGTGTTTAACCTCCAGCACACATTTTTTCCACTTAAATAATTACCAATTTAAAGACAGGCGCTGCCAATTTAGAGACAGCCCCATTTTCCATGCATTTTGTGAGTGTTTAACCTCCTACGCACGTTTTTCCACCTAAATAATTACTAGTTCAAAGACAACTGCATGTGCCACACATTCTGTGAGCCCTTTCGCCTCCTATGCACGTTTTCCCACCTCCTAAGCTTGAATAATTACCACGCTATAACCGCATTTGCCAATTTACAGGTTTTTCACTTTGCACACAGTCACATGCACACGAAAATAACTATTACTGTTTACACGGGGAAGGGCGCTGGAAATTTCTCGCCAAAGCAGCCGGTATGTAAGAATAAACCTCTGTGAATACATACATCTGTGATTTCTTAACATTTGCAGGGGCAATTTTGACTGTTTTCTGTGTGTGGATGCTTATTATGTAATTTAATGACCAATTACAGAAAATATCAATTTGCAGGTCTAAAGAGAACTGAAACAGCTACAGACTAAAGTGCCTTAACTATCTCCGGCTTGATCTCAAACGTGGCAAGATCAGTCCTAAAGAGGAGCATCTACTCATATGCAATATGCAGAAGATGAATATTATATGCAATATGTAGAAGATTATGTGTGATTTACGAATATGCAATAAAGATGAATATTATATGACGCGAGTTAGATGCATATTATATGCCACGAGTTAGATGCATATTATAAAGAAAATTGTTGCCGCGAGTTATATGAATAGTATATGCAATAAAGATTATATGCATATTTTACAATGGACTGGGGTCGATATCAGTATTTTACATTAATCCCGTGTTTTAGGTTTGGGGTTGATATTTTACATTAATCTTGTGTTTTAGGGTTGGGGTAGATTTTACATTAATCCCGTGTTTTAGGGTTGGGGTCGATATTAATCGTGTGTTCCAGCAATCGGATATACATAAAATTTATAAATTATAGGTTATATGCAGTATTTTACAATGGACTGGGGTCGATATMAGTATTTTACATTAATTCTGTGTTTTAGGGTTGGGGGTAGATATTTTACATTAATCCTGTGTTTTARGGTTGGGGTCGATTTTACATTAATCCTGTGTTTTAGGGTTGGGGTCGATATTAATCCTGTGTTCCAGCATTCAGATATACATAAAATTTATAAATTATAGATTATATGCAGTATTTTACAATGGACTGCGGTCGATATCAKTATTTTACATTAATTYTGTGTTTTAGGGTTGGGGGTMGATATTTTACATTAATCSTGTGTTTTAGGGTTGGGGTCGATTTTACATTAATCCTGTGTTTTAGGGTTGGGGTCGATTTTACATTAATCATGTGTTCCAGCAATTGGATATACATAAAATTTATAAATTATATCCCGGTTAGCTCTCAAGTGTAAAAACATAAAATATTTAACCTAGCGTGAAAGGGCAAGAACAATTTGATTTGAGGACAGTGAACAGCGAAATGCTATCTACGTTCACCAGCAACGACAGCGATGAGGCGTTTTACCAGCCGTAACGTAAACCTTTCGACGTTCACCAGTCGCGAGTTAGCCGCTATGCTAGTATAAGGTAAATACATATGTTTAACCTACTATCATTTGAAAATAATTGTGATGAATACATCTTATCAAGATATTGAAATTAAATATTATGCAAAATCTCCCTGCAGAATCAACCATAAAAAGGAGGACATTCTGGGATTAAATTTAGTGGTCGGGTTATTATGAATAAATAAAATAAAATACATTAAAACCTAACTTTTTCCCCACTCCTTATTTAGGATTCCTGAACTAACTCAAAGCTCGGTTATGTTGCCTTAACTGATAGAATTGCAACAATTGGCAACAATGCATGCTACAGAAGAATCCTAACAGATCTAGAAGATTGGCTCAGGAAAACGATGAATCAACCAGAGACACTAATTCTATATACATGCATATATTTCCATGAAGCACGAGATTAACTTATACAATTTGGTTGATCTGTATTTTTCTTTCTCTGTTGTAAATCACCCATGGGAAGAGGGATAGGGCTACGTATAATTGACATAGTAGTTGAACTTAGAGGCCACGAACTTAACCGAACATGAGGATTTGATTGCATGACCTCCTTGAGGTGATTAAAAGAATAGCCCTATCTACGTAGATTATATTAAAACTAAATTTTACATCATGAGTTTTAGAGTTTTAGATCGTATTTTAGCATTATTCCTTTTCATTTGGTTATTAATAATTGGGAAATAAAAGCACTAAAAGATTTAATTATATAGTTTTAGAGTTTTAGATCGTATTTTAGCATTATTCCTTTTCATTTGGTTATTAATAATTGGGAAATAAAAGCACTAAAAGATTTAATTATATACAATTTGAAGTAAGACCGATACTAAAATTAACTAGTATATAATTGAGAAATAAAAGCACTAAAAGCTTGTACTCCCATTCCACTTACATATTTAATTATATACAATTTGAAGTAAGACTAATACTAAAATTAACTAGTATAAGTATTTTAGATGATACATAAAAAAAAATAAAAAAAAATAAAAGCATTTTGGAACATAAACATACCTAAAAGTGTTATGTACTTCAGTTACTCTACCATTCACTATTTCTAGTCTTTAATATACCATGCAGTTTTAGGTACAGATTTATTTATATACAATTTGAAGTAAGACCAATACTAAACTAACTAGTATAAATATTTTAGATGATAGATAACAGAAAACAAGCATTTTGGAACATAAACATAAACATACTCTGTCATTCACTATGTCTACTCTACTCTGTAATATACCATGTAGTTTTGGGCTTTATTTAATTATAGAAGACCGTGTGGCAGCATGGTAGTGAAACAACACATGGAAAAAAACACAGGTATATAATTTATTTATTTATAATTAATTTTACGTTAGTCTAGACTGAGTGCTAACTTAATTACGCTGAAAGGTGTATACCTATTGGAGATGGACACAATTATTAATCTTAAATTCTAATCTGATGGTTATGCATTGAAGATGCTGGCATATTTTTAGTTGTCCTCCAAAATCAATGAGTCAGATTTATTGTTGATAACTTCTTTGCATTTATAAATACATTCGTTAACCTATTTACTTTTTAACATTTACCTAATCATATAAAGAAATTATCTGCCTCAGTTATCAGCGTGTTTCATTTCTCATTCTCTACCTCAGCTTGTTACAACATTTAATGCTTCCTTATTCCAAAATTAATCTTCATACCAATCCCAACATACCAACCCTGGCTGCATCGAATAGCTAAAGCATGCATGTTGCCTTGCTAAGACACCTGGAAGCTTGCAACATTACTTATGGGTAAACAGTCGTAGTCAATAATGTTCTATGAGGAACCAAAGAACAAGTTACCCTGCTGCCATAAGTTTTTGTCTTGGTCAATATGGTTGACATGACTAGCTCTAAAGCTCTATAGCAAATTCCACCAACGTTGAGTTGTATCGCCGCCATCAACAATTCTCATGCACTTACTTTATGAACCTCATTACATATGTGATTCAGTGGTGGAAGCAGCATATCCACCAGTGAATGATTTCAATTTTTATAGATCTGATGCTTGCTTAGAGTAAAGGAAGAAAGGGTACTCATAGTGAGACAGATATGCATAATACAGGCATGGGCAGCTTGAAGCTTTAGGTGCCGCAACCTTGTGTGAGGGATAACCTTCGAACCCAAGCTAGCTAGTCATCCAGGTACCAAGGCGTAAAGGTGCTTCCACTCCATGCACCCAATGGGTCCACGTTCAATTCCTAATCCATAGCCATCCCGACAGTCAGGTGGTTTCACCCACTATTGACCAAACACTAAGTCTTATTTTGTTGTACTGGCCGACTTGACACAAAATTTGAAGTTGAACCACACCCTTTTCTTCCCATAGTGTTTTGCATCGAACGTCGCTGGCAGGTCATAGTGCAATTACACATATGGACCCGGGCGGAAGGTCTATTGAATAACCGGGGCCAAATCATTCACATTACCCAAAAGCAATGGAATAATTAGGCGGAGAACCGTTATTTTCACGCTATAAGTTTTTTTGTTTTCTGTTTTGAAATGCTTTCATGGTCCCTTTCTCTTTATCATTCCAGAGTATCAGCGACTTAAGGAAATAATTCCAGAGTATTAACAGCACCCCGAACAAAGTAATAAACAGGGGCAAAGGCAGAGGTACTAATCACTAGGCAGAAGCACGACAACTGGTTATAAGGGAGAAACACTACATTGCTTTGGATTATAGAAAGGTTGCAGTGATTTCTGAGAAATTCAGAGATGCACGCTCTTTTCTGAGTCCATCCATTAACATTCTTGAAGCAAAGAAAGAGGGAAAATATGGGATTCTTCTAGTATATCGATCTACAGGGTGCACCTGAAAAATAAGGATTTATGCCCCAAAGAGTTTCAACTATCCCTTGTACTTGTCGCAGGTGCGATATTTTCTCTGGAGAGGAGCATATGGCGTACGTTGTACTGTTGTACAACGGAAACACAGCTCCCTACTCTTTTGTTTGGGCTTCATGTAATTGGGGCCTGTTTGCAGGGGGGATGTTGTGTGAGGGTGGCTTTCAAGTCACAGGACGGGGTGCGACTATTCAGTTCACCCATACCTGTGTGTGGGGATTTTGCAGAAAGGCACGAAAAGATAATGTTCACCATTGCATAAAGGCCCTATCAAATAGGTCAAGCCCAGTGTGTGAACCCAAGGCTAGAGTGTGTGCCCTTCCTTCCCTTCCAAGAGGTAGTCGAACATGTTATCACTCGAAACTATCTTAGGTTGTATTTCAGAGATGCCTCGTAACTTAACTAATATCTTAATGATTCACTCAAATGGATCAACTGAGATGACTAAATCAAATGTCACTCACTCAAGACATGCATAAACACACTTAGATTGACAAGGCTTTCAACTACTACTGTTCAGAGAGTTTGTAAATAAGTGGATATGTGGAGAATCCTTACTATACCAGCAGAATCATACAATAAACATATATGAATGGTCGATTACAATAAGTAAACAATACTTGCAATTCTAACTCATCAATGCAAAGGATGACATCTATTAGACATTAGACAAACGTGAATAACATGAATATAACATTCAAGTACAAGTACAGACTAGATAAGAAGATAGGAATCTGAACAAGTAATGGAAAAAGAAGCTTGTATTACTTAATATGAAAATGAGAAGCTTGAGTACAAAGTCTGAAAGAGTCTCCAAAATCGAACCCTTTGTTCATCTTCTCAGTACTTAGCTTTATAGCTTTACAATACACTTTTCAGATCCTAAATTAATGGATCTAATTTTCTAAATACAGAAAGTAAACAATATTTACAAAAAACTAGGAAGAGACCCTCAAGATGAGGTCAATCCATATCTAATGATTTTCAAGAGTGATAGAGTGCTGATGAAGTGAATCCTAGCCTTCCAAGGCTGTTTGATTTGGTCCTCCAAGGATAAAATTCGAATTTGCTAAAGTGTGCAAAAATCCTGATTTTTTGTCTTTGAAAAAGATATCGAATATGATTGAAACACCTCTTCTTTTCCTTATCTCTCAAAAATAGCCATTGGATTTGACTTAATAATTCAACAAATGTCCATTTGAAGAGGTTTCATACTGTTCAAACTCAAAAAATCCCGATCTGGGCAAAAACTCGGTGATTCTGGCAGTTACAGGCTTTCGGTGGTTAAGAGGGGCAAAATTTAGGCCCCTTAACCACCGAAAGATGTAACTTTCAAAAATGGAACTGCGGCAAATTAATTTGCGTGGGAATCACAATGACTCAAATTTTTCTTTTAATTGGATGACAAATGGCTCGATAACCAGCAATTGAACTCAAATTCCACTTGGCAACCTTGACAAATCACGGGATTTTGGATTCTGAGTATGAGTTTGCATGAGGAAATCACGGGATCACGATAATAACAATGACTCTCGGATTCGATATTGAATATTAATGAAATTGAAATAGAAATCAAATGAAGTCATAATGATTATGTATCCTCGTGAGAGGATATAATGAAGGCCCATGTGACAAATCAATTCTGTTATCTGAAAATCATGCATGGAATTCTGGATTTCTCCCGAGCCTTAATTCTGAAATGACAATTGGTAGTTAAAAGGAGAACAAGGCATAAATCTTCAGATAAGATGCCATAAGAACTTCATACTTCACCACCTAGATAAACTTTCAACGGTTATAACTTAATGATTGCACCCATTTGACATCTGGCCCATGCAAAAGCACGGGCTTTTTCCTTTTTCATAGAAACATTTTGAGTGGTTAACATGCCCTTTATTTTCGTCTCTTAACCACCGAAAACCAAAAATTTCGGTGGTTAATGAAATTTTTTTTAGCCCCACTTAACCATCGAAAATTGATGTGTTTTCCAAGTTTGTATCCAAATAGCAGACCTTCTAACACACCTAAAAAAATTTGGAAATGAATTTTTGGACCTGTTCCTATCACCTAAAAATTGGTAAAATGACAGTTCTATTTTAGGAGATAACATCTTGCTCCTACTCAGGGATGGAATCCTCCCAGTGAGGTTCCAAGAACAAGTAGTTCCAGTTGCCTTATTGGTTGGGCTATGGAGTCATGTGGCATGTGCAATCGGTAGCCTGCTCTGCTTATTCAACCAAAATATGAAAACAATATTTCCATCGCTTTGAAATTGTAGTTCCATTGGGCATGGAGTCATCTGGTTGCCTTTGGCATTGGGCATGGAGTCATCTGAACTAGGCAACTGTTCTTCTACAAACCTGTAACTTGCATGCAACCTTCTGCTTATTCATGAAATCAACAACTGAAAAAGATCTAACTGCTTGTATGGCGAGCTTATTCCTCTGCCTATCCCTACTCTAACCGGATCTGCATTTGGGTTAGGTAAAGGTTGATTTCCATAACAACCATCCAAGAAATTTTATTACTGAAACAATAGCATCTTTATCACTGATCAACAGATGAAGTTGGACATGAAACAACAGTGATAAGAGTTCATCCAAGAAACCATACTCACCCATAAACAATGGCAAGCTAAGGAAATCTAAAATCTTCAGGTTCTCTGAAAAGTATAAGTCCATGAAGGCTGCCACTGGATCCTCAGGAAGAAGATAAGAATCATGATACTCATCTATAGCAGACGCTTTCTTAGCCATGACTATTTCTCTAACAGAAGACGAATAATCTTCTGGTTCTTTTGAGATTAACTCGTGATCATCAAAAACTACAATTTCCTTATCAGAATAATGCTCACAAGAGGATAACAACACATGATTTCCATCACATGAAAAAGGATCAGCGAAGAACATGTAATCTCTTATGCAGTCCTCATTCTTCATAGGCTCTTCTTGATTTACAAATTGATCATAAATTTCACAAGCATACCTATCTCTGGAGGACTCAGCAAATATTGAAAAATCTTGACCTGAATCTGAAATGAACCCATATGCTCGTTGTTGTTCCAAAATTGTTTCAATCTCATAACTCTCATGACCTAATTCTGAAATGAACCCATATGCTCGTTGTTGTTCCAAAACTGTTTCAAGCTCATAACTCTCGTGCTCAGAATCTAAAGTATATTGACATTCTTCTTGCTCATATACTTGTATATTTTCAAAGAAATCTTGATCTTGGATCCTTCTGGAAACATGCATGTTCTCCTCTACCTCTTGAGCATCTTCAAACAACTGGGTTAAGGATGGAGACTTCCATTCTAACAGAAGAAGGTCAAGTTCTGAATTAAGACCCATAATATAACGTATGATGGAAAATGTCTCTATAGACTGGATCTCCAAAGGCATGTCATGATAAACACGGTAAAACCTTCTATTGAAAACAGGCAAGGATTCATCCTGCTCTCGTTTCAAAGCATAGAAATCAGTAAGGTGAGAATCTAAAGATTTTTACTCTTCCCAATACTTCAGGAAAGCATTAGAGAACTCGATCCAAGAGCCAATTGAATCAACTCTCAGACCCTTAAACCATACAACAACATCTCTGATCAAAGATTTAGAAAAATATCTCATGATCACATCTTCATGAATAATCTGAAAATGATCAATAAAATCCAAAAAGGATTCCAAGTGTCTCTCAGCTGAAGCTTGATTTTCTCCGGAAAACCAAGGGAGATATTCATAACACTCATCAGGATAAGGATTAAGAAGATGGGGTAAGATGTAAAGGTTTGAACATCTTCGTACAGATATTAACTTGAAAGGCTGTGGGCTGATCATGAGAGATGGTAAGTTGTTGACAAGGTTCAAAGATTATGGTAAGAGGGGCTGAGATCTGGACAGGTTTTGAAACAAGGTCAACCTCCTCAAGGTTATATGAATGCTCAGATTCAGAGGGAATCTGAATGCAGAACTCATCTTTAGGAATAGGCCGAGGTAAAGATATAGAATATACATCTACAATGTAGGGTTGTTGGGTTTCCTCTTCTAAAGACAGATATATACAAGAAGGATGATGATTTTCTAAATATACAAAGAATAAAATAATTCTCTTTACACGCGAAGGGAAAATCAGGAAAGAGCTGATAAATAAATACAACAGTTCACGAAGCAGACTAATGAATTGGTACCTGGATTTGAAATTTAACTCCTTCATATTTTGTCAACTGGATCCTCCCTAGTGAAGTCTTTAATTGTGGAGTCACCAAATAGAAGATTACAACCAAGTAAATGTCCAGGCTTTGTCTATCATCAAAGTTGGATCTGTGTCATGTCCCAAGGAAGTTGAGCTTCAATCTCCTCTCCCCGGCAACAGCGCCAATTTTTTATCACTCCAGGAAACTCTCTTAGGTTGTATCTCAGAGATGCCTGGTAACTTAACTAATATCTCAATGATTCACTCAAATGGATCAAGTCAGATGACTAAATCAAACCTCACTCACTGAAGACATGCATAAACACACTTAGATTGGCAAGGCTTTCAACTACTATTGTTCAAAGAGTTTGTAAATAAGTGGATATGTGGAGAATCCTTATTATACCAGCAGAATCATACAATAAACATATATGAATGATTGATTACAATAAGTAAACAATACTTGCAATTCTAACTCATCAATGCAAAGACAGGATGACATCTATCAGACATTAGACAAACGTGAATAACATGAATATAACAATCAAGTACAAGTACAGACTAGATAAGAAGATAGGAATCTGAACAAGTAATGGCAAAAGAAGCTTGTATTACTTAATATGAAAATGAGAAGCTTGAGTTCAAAGTCTGAAAGAGTCTCCAAAATCGAACCCTTTGTTCATCTTCTGTCTTCAGCTTTATAGCTTTACAATACATTTTTCAGATCCTAAATTAATGGATCTAATTTTCTAAATACATAAAGTAAACAATATTTACAAAAAACTAGGAAGAGACCCTCAAGATGAGGTCAATCCATATCTAATGATTTTCAAGAGTGATAAAGTGTTGATGAAGTGAAGCCTATCCTTCCAAGGCTGTTTGATTTGGTCCTCCAAGGATAAAATTCGAATTTGTTGAAGTGTGCAAAAATCCTGATTTTTTGTCTTTGAAAAAGATACCGAATATGATTGAAACACCTTTTCTTTTCCTCATCCCTCAAAAATAGCCATTGGATTTGACTTGATAATTCAACAAATGTCCGTTCGAAGAGGTTTCACACCATTCAAACTCAAAAAATCCCGATCTGGGCAAAAACTCGGTGATTCTGGCAATTACAGGTTTTCGGTGGTTAAGAGGGGCAAAATTTAGGCCCCTTAACCACCGAAAGTTGTAACTTTCAAAAATGGATCTGCGAAAACTTAATTTTCGTGGGAGTCACAATGACTCGGATTTTTCTTTGAATTGGATGACAAATGGCCCAATAACCAGCAATTGAACTCGAATTCCACTTGGCAACATTGACAAATCATGGGATTTTGGATTCTGAGTATGAGTTTGCATGAGGAAATCATGGGATCACGATAATAACAATGAATCTCGGATTCAATATTGAATATTAATGAGATTGAAACAGAAATAAAATGAATTCATAATGATTATGTATCCTCGTGACTGGAGATAATGAAGGCCCATGTGACAAATCAATTTTGTTATCTGAAAATCATGCATGGAATTTTTGATTTCTACCGAGCCTTAATTCTGAAATGACAATTGGTAGTTAAAAGGAGAACAGGGCATAAATCTTTAGATAAGATGCCATAAGAACTTCATGCCTCACCACCTAGATAAACTTTCGGTGGTTATAACTTAATGATTGCGCCCATTTGACATATGGCTCGTGCAAAAGAACGGGCTTTTTCCTTTTGCACATAGAAACGTTTTCGGTGGTTAACATGCCCTTTATTTTCGTCTCTTAACCACTGAAAACCAAGACTTTCGGTGGTTAATGAGAATTTTCTTAGCCCCTCTTAACCACCGAAACCTGAGATTTAAAGATTTGATTGCCAAGACCAAAATTGATGTTTTTTCCAAGTTTGTATCCAAATAGCAGACCTTCTAACACACCTAAAAAAATTTGGAAATGAATTTTTGGACCTGTTCCTATCACCTAAAAATTGGTAAAATGACAGTTCTATTTTAGGAGATAACAGAACCCAAGCTAAAGCCTTACCCAACGCCTTACCCAAACTGGAGCGAACCCAACCTTTTCATGGTATCAATCCATATATCTTGAGAAGAAGCCCAATGTTTCTGTCACAGGTTGCTTCAACAAGCATCCATGCACATTGGCGATGCTTCTTCTTTTGTGTTACTGATTTGTTTGGTTATGTGATCTTAGATGGAATGAAGCTTGGGGGTAGGAATTTAAAGAAGAATCGTAGAAAAAAGAGTCCTTAGTAAAGAGATTGAGAGATTTCAACTGACCGATTCAATGGTATGTTTCAAGCCACTACAGGAAACACTAGATTAAAGGTTCTTTAGCATGTAATAGGTTCATAGCGAATTATTTTATGTTTCTCATAGCCTTAAGAAATAATACAATTATTTTCAGTAAAATCAACATATTAGCCTATTACATGGCTTAGCATTATCCTTTATGGGTTCCTCATGGTTACCGATGCAGGCTTCTTCATGGAACTTGTAGAGGCCATAATAAAATATGTACAGCCTACTGCGCTACCCGGTTCTTGCAGAGCTAGTAAGTCGAGCAGAGCAAGTCTGAATGAACGAACAAGGTGGTGTCGTTATCCAGTGCTTTCAATACTAAGGCAACCACCTTGCAGTGACAAGCACGTCCCAAAAACCACCTGCCTCCATTTACGTGGCTCGTTGTAAACATTTTGATATATTTATTTTTTAAATGAATATTAAATTCTAACAAATGTGTAAATAAAATTCACATATACCAGGCACAATTAAGTCCCATCAACATTTCTAGACCAATGGATAATTAAATTTATCAATTTAAAATGTTTATTACATATTTTTAATTTTGAAAAAAAAAAATTATTCACAAAACATTGAAAAGTTAATATAAAACAATGCATAAAACACTGCAAAATGCACTATTTAATATAACAAAACACAACAAAATGCACCTATTAATGTACAGTCAAAGCATGTTCACTGCTACGCCATTGTTATAGTCCCTCGCTGGGATTAATAATGAATTAATTTGGATGAAACATTATTTTTTTTTATTTTGAAAAACATCTAACTTATACATTTATTGAATCTCATATAACTTATACATTTCATTTCAAGAGGAAAAAACCTAAACTTATTAATTTATTAAATTTTTTTAATTTTTTTTTAAATTAATTATAATTTTCTTATTGAAAATAAGAAAATATATACTCAACTTTCTTATAATAAATTAAAATAATAATTCAAAATATTTATCAAAGATGGATAACCTCTATTGCAGGATCCATCCTTATTTATTAGTCCCTGCAGAAGGCATAGAGGGACTATAATTTGTTGACTTCATATTAGTTTTCTATTCCCAATGTTTTATATGTTAGCATATCCAAAGTTTTTGATAATCTACGGTCTTTCTGAATTTTTACTATTTTTTTGAAATGTTTAGATATCCAAAGTTTTGAGCATAGAGAGTCAATTTTTTATTAGTTGACTTCATATTAGTTTGTCCTTTGACTAATTGTTTTTTTGCATAGTTTCTATTGTTCGAACTATTGTTCGAACTATTGTTACTATTTTTTTTTATTGTTAGTATTATTTTATGTTATTATAAGATCATATAATAATTTTTTTTCCATACGTAACAGACCTGCCACACTGCATTCTTTCTTAAATATTTACACAACGGTCTTGACAGACTTAAATGTTTACCTAACAGGCCTTACATCTTTAAATGTTTACTTAACATGCCTGTTACAATACAGTTTCCTCCGACTTATTTTATGCAATGTTCTTTGCAGTGAATATGGGCAATATTGTTCTTCAGCAGCATTACTGGTTCACTGGTTGATGCTTGCTCCTTAATTGTTCACTGGTTTCTTGTTTTCCTGTTGATGTTGTTCTTGTTTGTATGTTTGTCTTGTTGCAGTTGGCACACTTGGGATTTTGAAACCGCGATTGGAATTGGCCTTATGTCGTTCCCCATTGACGGGTGGGTTTTGGTGCCATGTTTAGCTTCCTATTCGTTGGTTTTTGTTTTCTATTTGTAGTTTGAAGGTGATAAATTTCAATACTGAAGATGCCTGAGTCAAAATGATCTTGCAAAACGTCTTTGTATGTGAGGAGAAAATACGATTTCCTTTTCTTATATGTCACTCTGGTTGTGATGGAGGTGGGTTCTTTGTCGAACATTGGCGATCGAGAACGAGACAAAGACAACATTACAGTCCTACTTCTCTGGTCGTAGGAGTCACATACAAAGATGGGTTGCAAGAGGATTTTGATCACTCCCAGTATTGAAAAATACCAACTGTGGAAATTGCAGCTTTCTTAATTGTTTACACAATGGGAGGTATTTGGATAGTCCTCACATCCTTAAATGTTTACCTGACAGGCCTCACAGCCTGAAATGTTTTCTTAACAACTGTGTTACAATACATTTACCTCCGATTTTTTGATACAATCTTGTGTGCAGTGAATTTGGCCAATATTGTTCTTCATCGACATTCATGGTTGGTTGGATGGAGGTGGGTTCTGTGTCAAACATTGGCGATCAAGAACGAGAGAAAGATGACATTATAGTCCTGCTTCTTTGGTCGTAGTATTCACATAAAAAGATGGGTTGCAAGAGGATTTTGATCCCTCCCAGTATTGAAAAATACCAGTCGTGAAAACTGCAACTTTCTTAATTGTTTACATAGTGGGATGCCTTTGGACGGTCTTGACATCCTTAAATGTTTACCTGATAGACCTCAGATATTGAAATGTTTTCTTAACAACTGTGTTAGAATACATTTTCCTCCGATTTTTTGATACAATATTGTGTTCAATGAATTCGGCTAGTATTGTTCTTCACTTGAATTCCTGGTTGGTTGGTTGATGCTTTCTCCTTGGTTCGATGGATGATGATTATTGTTGTTTGATTCAACTTTGCAATGTTCTCTGCAGTGAATATGGGCAATATTGTTCTTCAACGACATTATCGGTTCAATGGTTGATGCTTTCTCCTTGCTTGTTCACTGGTTTATTGTTTTCATGTTGTTTTTGTTGTTCTTGTTTGCCTGGTGGTCTTATTGCAGTTTGCATGGTTGGGATACTGCAACCGCAATTAGAGCTGGCCTTCTATCAATCCACATTGACGGGTGGGTTTTGGTGCCATGTTTAACTTCCTATTCATTTTTTGTTGTTTTCTATTTGCAGTTTGCAGGTGAGAAATTTAAATATTGGAGATGCCTGAGTCAAAATCCTCTTGCAAAACATCTTTGTATGTGAGGAGAAAATATGATTTCATTTTCTTATATGTCATTGTGGTTGCGATGGAGGTGGGTTCTGTGTCTAACATTGGCGATCAGGAATGATACAAAGACATCATTACAGTCATGCTTCTCTGGTCATAGTAGTCACATAAAAATATGGGTTGCAAGAGGATTTTGATCGCTCCCAGTATTGAAAAATACCAACTGTGGAAACTGCAATTTTCTTAATTATTTACACAGTGGGAGGCCTTTGGAAGATCCTAACATCCTTAAATGTTTACATAACAGGCCTCACAACCTTAAATGTATGCTTAACAGTTGTGTTACAATACATTTTCCTCTGATTTGTTGATAAAATCTTATGTGCAGTGAATTTGACCAGTATTGTTCTTCACTAACATTCCTAGTTCGTTGGTTGATGCTTGCTCCTTGGTTCCCTAGATGCTTATTATTGTTGTTTGATTCAACTTTGCAATGTTCTCTGTAGTGAATATGGGCAACATTGTTCTTCAACGACATTATTGGTTTACTGGTTGATGCTTGCTCCTTGCTTTCTCATTGGTTTCTTTTTTTCATGTTGTTGTTGTTCTTGTTTTCCTATTGTTCTTATTGCATTTTTCATGCTTGGGATTCTGCAACCGCGATTGGAACTGGTTTTTTGTCGTTCCCCATTGATGGGTGGGTTTTGATGCCATGTTTAGCTTTCTATTCATTGTTTGTTTTTTTCTATTTGCAGTTTGCAGGTGAGAAATTTCAATACTTGAGATGCCTGAGTCAAAATCCTCTTACAGAACATCTTTGTATGTGAGGAGAAAATACGATTTACTTTTCTTATATGTCACTATGGCTACGATGGAGGTGGGTTCTATGTCGAACATTGGCAATCCGGAACGAGACAAAGAAAACATTATAGTCATGTTTCTCTGGACGTAGTAGTCACATACAAAGATGGGTTACAAGAGGATTTTGATCGCTCCCAGTATTGAAAAATACCAACTATGGAAACTGCAACTTTTTTACTTTTTTACATAGTGGGAGGCATTTGGATAGTCCTCACATCCTTAAATGTTTACCTAACAAGCCTCAGAGCCTGAAATGTTTGCATAACAGTTGTGTTACAATACATTTTCCTCCGATATTTTGATACAATCTTGTGTGCATTGAATTTGGCCAATATTGTTCTTCACCAACATTCCTAGTTGGTTGGTTGATTCTTTCTCCTTGGTTCGTTGGATGCTTCTTATTGTTGTTTGAATCAAATTTGCAGAGTTGAGGTTCTGCAGTTGCAGTTGGGCCTTTTGGTGCTTGTTCACTGGTTTGTTTTTTGTTGATTTCTCTTGTTTACTTCAACTTTGCAAGGTTGGGGTCCTGCATCTACAGTTGGACCTATTGTTGCAGTTTGTAGGCCAGAGTTTGCGATTATGTCCTTAGCTATTCATCGATGGGTCTCGGTGCTACTGTTGCATTCTGCATTGCTTAATAGGCATGTTACAATACATTTTCGTCCGATTTTTATTATTTTTCTTCTGCAATTTTGTCTACAGTGAATATGGGAAATATTGTTCTTTAGTGGCATTATTGGTTCACTGGTTTATGCTTGCTCATTTTTTTTTACTGGTTTCTTGTTTTCCTGTTGTTGTTGCTCTTGTTTTCCAGTTGTTGTTGTTGTAGTTTGCACGCTTGGGATTCTACAACTGCAATTGGAACTGCGCTTCTGTCATTCCCCATTGATGGGTGGGCTTCTTTGCTAGGTTTACATTCATTTTCGTTCTTTATTATTTTCTATTTCCAGTTTTCAAGTGAAAAAATTAAATGTTGGAGATTCTTGAGTCAAAATCCTCTTCCAGAACATGTTCATATGCGAAGAGAAAAATCGATTTCCTTTTTTCTATGTCACTGGGTGTTATGGAGGTGTTCCAATTGCGAATGCAGAATGCCAACCATGAAAATTACAACTTCCTTAAATGTTTAGATAGTGGAAGGCCTTTCAACGGTCCTCGTAGTCTTACATGTTTACCCACCATGCCTCACAACCTGAATTTTTTTCTTAACAAGCATGTTACAATATATTCCTTCGATTTTTGCAGTAGATATAAACAACATCTATTTTGACTTGAACCAGAGTTTGTCGAGCTCCAACTATATTTCATAGATGAGAATGTTTTTCCCATAGTTAATGTATTCCTGTGGCTTCATAATTGTGAGACTAAGTGTTGTTGTGTGAGGGATAAAGTTCTTATCTCCCTTTGTTTTTCCTCTTCTAAACTTACCCATTTTTCCCTTTTCTTCTTCCCCTTTATTATGCGTTTTTGGTTCTATAGTTAGTCACGTTCTTGTACTCGCAAGTTCCCGGGGTGGCGAACTAACAAATCCTCATCTCCATCTATATCTTCACATCACGAGTCCAATCAACTGCCATTTGTTTAAATACTTAGCCAATTTTATGAATGCGGGTTTGCGGATAGGCGTTATCGAACTTTGGTGCCCCATGTTTGGGGTATATATCTTGCACCCAAAACTTCAGTGATCTACAATTCAATCTCGGACTCCTCGAACTCGCAAGCCTGACTCTACCTATGATGACTCTGTATGATCGACCCGCCTTTCCATACTTACTCGAGTCTTCAAAGTTTCACGGGTTCATGGACTCTTGGATTCACAAAATTTTAAAAGCATTTTTCGCTCCCCTCCATCCCTGCCACCTTCTACCCTTACCAATGAACATTAACTATGATTTTACTAGTGATAACTCCCCAAATAGGTTTGAAAAGATTAGCATTAATAAGAGGAAATATTGAGGACATCTCCCATTAAAATGCATTAACGGGTGAATATTATGGGATCTGATGATTTTTTTGCGTCTATCTTGAATTGGCAAAAATTGTTGGTTATTTTAGTTTTTTTAAGGCATCATCATAGTAACAGTGAAATATTTTACTACCCCACTGTCATCCACAAAGGTCTTGACATCATGTCCCTCTTTAATATTGTGCATATATTACAGGTTGTCATATTTGAGAATATGCTTGCATATGGAAATGCTAACTCATGTTATTAGTGACTATTCAACACACATATTCAAAAAGATTAGTTCTATACTTAGTCACATTTATGTGCTCACAGGTTCCCAGGGTCGCGAACTGACAAATCCTCATTTCCATCTATATATTCACTTCATGACTCTGATCGACCACCGTTCATTTGCATACTTGGCCAATTTTATGAACGTGGGTTTGTGGATAGGTGCTATCGAACTCCGGTGCCCCGTGTTCGGGGTATACATATTGCACCCAAAACTTCGGTGATCTACAATTAGACCCTGGACTCCTTGAACTCACAATCATGACTCTACCTACGATGTCTTCGTTTGTCCGACCCACCTTTCCATACTTAGTCAAGTCTTCAAAGTTTCACAGGTTCACGGACTCCCGGGTTCAGAAAATTTTAAAATCATTTTTCGCTCCCCTCCATCCCCACCACCTTCCACCCTTCCCAATGCACATTAATTATGCTTTTACTAGTGACAACTCACTAGATAGGTTCGAAAATATTGGCTTTAATAAGTGGAAAGCTCAAGGACATCTCCCATTAAAAGGCATTAACAGGTGAATATTATGGGATCTAATGATTTTTTTAAATCCATCTTGAATTGGAATTTTTTTTTGGTTATTTTAGTTTTTTTAAGGCATCATCATAGTAACAGTGCAATATTGTTCTACCCCGTTGTCATCTACAAATGTCTTGATGTCATGCCCCTCTTTAATATTGTGCATATATTATAGGTTTTCATATTTGAGAATATGCTTGCACATGGAAATGTTAACTCATGTTATTAGTGACTATTCAACACACATATTCAAAAATATTGGCATTAATGAGAGAAAAGATTGAGGACATCTTCCATTAAAACTAATTAAACCAATATTTACGGAATATTATACTATCATCCTCCAGCGTTCATTTTAAATACTTATTCCCATTTCTCTCTATCATCGAAAACTTGGGCTTTAAGGTGACTTCGTTGTAATGTTCCTGGTCATCCACATGCGAGACAACTGAGAGATTCCATTCAAGCCCAATTGAAAGACGAGGGAATGGTTTTAGGTGACGTTAGGTTTGAGCGAAAAAAACTCTGTTAGCCAACAAAAAATCAAACACAAAAAAAATTCAAGTATCTTATGATTGATATTCTCCCTATATTCGATGCTTTGGTTGGTTGAAAGGCCTGCCTGAAGATTTGTATGTTGAACTTCTTTGTTTTGTTACTGGAAATTGGAAGGGACTTTCAAGTCACCTGCAAAATGATCCTTTGTTGAAGTATATAGTTTCTTCCAACAACATAGATTTGACAAATGTATCAAATCCTGCAGACCACACAAGAATTTATCTTTTGTCAGAGGAGTCGCACATATCGTGGCTTTCAAAATGGTCTGGAATATTTGGAAATGACGCTAAATATTACTCCATGCATGAATATACTTAGAAGGAAATTATAAATTTGGATCGTCACAAATGTGAGAAATTGTATGGGTGGTTGAATCAACATCCTAAAATTACAAAAGTTTCCATTTCAAAGTTTGTTGAGCGACTTCTGGGTGTGGTAACGGACTTGACAAAAACTCAGATTCTTTGTCAAAGTTTGTTCGCCAACCTTTGGATGTAGTAATAGACTCCACATTTTATCGGTACTGAACATTTTTTTTTCACTATTCCTATGCATATGATTGCATCTAGGTTGAAGAGTTTGTCGCTCTTTGCAAGAATATTCTCCTCGTAGTTGAAGGTGGGTATATAACCAGGGAACAAGGCTCTAAAAAGTTTATGATGCCTGCATCGACTTGTAACTGGGAAAAGTTAATGGGAAGGAATTCTATATTATCGACTTTGCAACAGTTTCTGAAGATTAGTTTATACTACCACCTTCTGCAATAAGTTTGACGTGTTCAGGTAATGATTTGGTTTCTGAAAATCACCTTTTACTACCACCTTCATGTAATCATTTTGTTTCATTATTTACAAGAGACCTTGATGTAGTAGGATATTCCAGAGTTGTTTCCACCGAATATCAATCTTCATGTTGTTTCCCTTTCTTTGAATAAGGAGAATGCATTTCTTTTGTTGCAGTGGATCCGATATTTGAAAAAAAATGGAAATTGCTCGATGCTTTAAGTATTTCCTTGTCTGGATCAAATAAATCGTCATGGCCTCATAGTAAATGCCTCTCTATTTTTTCATCAGGATCATAGATTGATAAGGACAGAGTGCCTTCCTAGTCATAGAGTTCTTCCATCACCAGCTTACATTTGCACAGGTGCTTTTATTGCTACCTTCTTTCTTTGTCTTGGTGGTGGATCCTTCTATCCCAACCAACATGATGGAAATAAACTAGCTCTAGGGAATTTGATCACTTCCAGGAATCTGAGTTGACTATATATTAATTTCGGTTAACTTAAAAAGGTTTATGTGTGCAACCTAATGTTAGACATATAAAATACAATTTCTTATTTCTTAAAATATAAAACAATGTATTTTTTTAACACATGCATATTCGAAAAGTTTTAGGCGTTGTTTGGTATTCATGTCCTTCAAGGATGTTAATTAATCACAAAATTAATATTGTGTGTGCCAGTGCAATTGATTTGTCGTCCACTATGGAAATTTCATTAACAATGCAATGTCAGATAACAGATGTCTTACATGTACCTAATGTCAAGGTCATCATCGCACAAGACACCCAACCTCCAAATATTTATGGACTCACAACAACATTGTAATTGTCGTGACAAAGCAACACTAAATTCGATTCTCTTTGCAAGTCTGGAAATCCTATAGTCTAAGTGCTTTGAAAATGGCAAGCATGTGTGTTCACCACATTACCACCTTGCATTCAATGGCATTGTTCCCATTTCCACCGCCAATGTCGATCTCTCAAGTTGAAGCTATCTAGAGCCTGGAGTCACCGCTAGTGTGGATGCCTGAAGATGAAACTACCTAGAGCCCGGGGTCACGACTTGTTACACTTTACATTAGTATCAATAGTGATCGATAGTTGATTGTATGTCGATTATGTTACTACATCCATAGGTCGATCAACAATCTTTTCCATAGAAGTTGGTTTTCTGTCAAGTATGTTACAACTTTGTCATAAAAGATTCTATAATTTTAGAATGTTGATTCAAACACGCATACAGTTTCTCACCTTCATGAGGATCCAAATTTATAATTTCCTTCAATATATCTGGGCATGGAGTAATATTTGGCGTCACTTCTGAATATTCCAGACCATTTTGTGAGCCATGATGTCTACCACCCCTATGACGAAAGATATATTCTGATGTGATCTGCAACATTTGATACACTTTCTAGATATGTGTTGCTGGAAGAAGCTATATACTTCAAAAAGGATCATTTTGCAGGTGACTTGAACGTCCCTTCCAATTTACAACAATAAAACAAAGAAATTCAACATACAAATCTTCAGGCAGGCCTTTCAACCAAACAGATAATCGAATATAGGGAGAATAGGAGTCACAACATACTTCAATTTTTTTTGTCTCATCTTTTGTTGGCTAACATGATTTTTTCCTCCGGAGCTGACGTCACATAAAACCACTCCCTCGTCTTTGAATTGGGCATGAATCACATCTCTAAGTTGTCTCAGATGTCGATGACCAGGAACATTACAAGGAAGGGACCTCAAACCCCAAGTTTTCGATGATAGAGGGAAATTAACACTTACCAAAGTATGGAATTTTGAATAAACAACTAATGCAGGCAGGCGATATCTAGAAGAGACAAGATATTCAAGAATTTGGGATAGATCTAGCTAGCAACACCAATGATGTCCAAGACCTGAAATTGATATTCAACTCGTTTTTTTTTACTAGGCAAGCATTTGATGATCAAGTTGAAATCTATAAACGACTATCTATAGGCTTGAGTATTGTACATGTTTTATTTTTTTGTCCGCGACAGCCCCAGTCACAGTCATTATGGAAAACACATTTAAATTTCAAAGAATATCTGTTGAACTATTTCAAGACAACTATTTTGGGAAATAATCTCAGTTGTATTTTGTAACCTAGTTTATCTGAATATAGAATATTTGAGGTTTTTGTATGGTGTTTTCCAATGTCTAATGTTGTTTTTTGTTTTATTTTGTATTTCTTTTTTTGTGTGGTTAAACATGCACGGAAAGACTTTTTTTTCTACTGCCCAACACTTCAATTTAAATAAAAGCTACTCTATTTGCTCCTTACATTTTATATGGAAGAATAATTTGTGATAGGACATACTTATGTGGCACCCACCCTATACTTAAGAAAGAAATGGGAAGACTTGTCCTGCTTTCATTCTTCGGGGTCCCGTAAATAGAATGAATTAATGACTCTATTTCAACAAGGCAACTCAGGTGTTGACGTCATGTTTTTGTTCAATATTATGCACATATTACAACTTATTCTATTTGATAATATATGTGCATATAAAAAATGTTACGCAATATGTATATATATATATATATATATATATA
>ML784682.1:250978-281378 GCA_009831015.1 Picea engelmannii
CATGTTATAACTTTTATTTTACATATATTTTAATCATTCTTTATATTTACGCAATTTAATATTGTGAAATGATCGTAGTCCAAGCATGTTAAGTTTTGGATTTATTTTTGTTATATTTTTTCAACTATTTTTGTTTTCATTTAAAGTGTAATTTGTGAAATGATCGTAGTCCAAGCATGTTAAGTTTTGGATTTATTTTTGTTATATTTTTTCAACTATTTTTGTTTTTATTTAAAGTGTAATTTGTGAAATGATCGTATTCCAAGCATAAGTTTTGGATTTATTTTTGTTATATTTTTTCAACTATTTTTGTTTTTATTTAAAGTGTAGTTAAAATTTTTAAAATTGTTGCAATCATAGATATGAATTTATCAATTGTTAAGAGCAATAAGGATATTTGAAGGTGATAAATTTATTTATGCATTCAAAAATACATTTTCAACAATGAAAAATTGCAATTCCAACAATTCTTTTATAAGTAGATTTTGATGATGATTACCAAAAAAAATCCAAATAATATAATTTTTTTTCATATATTTTAATATGTTTATATTTTTTAAATATATATATTTAGATAACCTTTATATTACTAAAATATTGATAGAGATGTGCATTTCATACTTTGTCTTAAAAAAAAATTTGTTTTATAAAAAAAAATTAATTTTAATAAGCATTTTCATACAATTTTAATAATCATTTTTATACAACAAAAAAAATTCAAATTTAAAAATCCTAATTCAAAAATTTTAGTAAAAATTTATTATATTGTAGTTCCTCATAAGAGAATTGTGTGAGAGAGTTAGTTGCTCTAACGAAATAGTTGAAGTTTTCTAACAATAATATTGATGAATGCAAAGTTAGGTGACATGGGGATCTTCTTACCCACTTCCAAACACAAATAAAACAATAAACGAATCCACTAATATGGTATCACCTTTGAAGTTTTCCAACTTTGAGCTTCTTCATTGGGAGTTTTGGTGGCTTTAACTAGGGCCCATGTCAAGTTTTATGTTTTAATTTCTTAGAGAACCAAATAACCAAGGGTGATATCATGATGTTAGAAGATGTGGAAAGAAGGGAAAAAAATATCCAAACTCACTTTGAATATTTTTACATGAGTAGGTGGAATGTTAGAGAAAAGTGGTGGATGTCGTGCATAAGAAAGGTGGATCACTTTCTCTTACCATTGGCATGTCAAATGAGAATCCCATTTTATTGGTCATCTCGATGGAGGATCCCTTCTATCTTCTATAGAAAAAACCATCTTAGATGGTTAGATTATTTTGATGTCAGATGGTAACCCTCCTAAATTGGGTTAAGATGGGGTTCAATTCCAAAATTTGTTGATACACTTTTGGCATTTATTAGTATTTGAAGGTTACAAATAGATTATAAAATAATTTAAAAGAGAGCTCGATCATATTAAGTTGGGTTTTTTCAAGTATGTGTAAATGTGTTGAGATCAACATCAACAAATGTTTCCTTGATAAGATGATACTACAAAGGAAAAAGTATAGATGGACTTAGGTTTTAGATTATAAGAACAAAATTTTCTTTGTCGAATGTACTAAAAAAGATGACACATTTAGGATTATTATCCTCAAGGTTTAGCTTGCCTAAAAACGAAACAAGGACACAACCCAAAACCAAAAAGTTGGAAATCATGTATGCAACTATTCTCAGATGATGAAGATGATAAAAAAGTAGAAAATGCATAAGGGTTAGTGCACAAAGTTGGTGGACGAAAAAGTGTCAAGGGGGTGAGTAGGAACATCCACCAGGAGGAACGCGTGCGCATTCCTATGAATGCACATATGTTCTCGAGGTTTGAGGTTTAGAAAATCATGAATCTCCAAACAACATGACACATAGGCACATTGGCAAGAATGCATGCACGTTCCTAGGAATGCACACACATTCTTGGTGTGCCTTTTTTTAAGGGATTGCGAGCGAGATTTTTTCCTATTTGCACACCGTGCCTCACATTTTCCTTTCATTGAGCAAGTAAAGAGGAAAAGTAGAGGAGGAGAAAAGCAAAATATATTTCCACCGTGTCCAATTCAAGCCAAGTATGCTTGATTTTTTCTATTAGCGTGAAAAATTGAATTGTCTTCAACATATAAAAAAAGTGAGGATGTTTTTTATCCACTAAACCAAGGCATTAGTCTATATATTTATTCATGGATATTCCCAATGAACAATGTATAACTAACATATATTTTATGAATATGTCAATTAATACTCGAAACAAAATAAATAATTATTTCAATAGTATTCATTTTTTGTTTGAATTTCTCTATGGCCCCATTTGAATTAATTTTTTTCTTATAAACCCATTTGGAACCCTATAACATTTATTCATTTAGGACACAAAAAAATCTCCCATGTTTGGTTCTTCATCTTTGCATCATATTCTACATTCATGGGTTGTTTCTAATCTTTCTTTCCTCTAGTTCCCTCAAACAAAATTGTTGTTTGTAATACCTTTGTCATAAGTGCACTTATTAAATTACCTGATTAAATTGTCGCATAAATTATTAATATGGAACCCAGAGACAATGAAAATTGCACATAAGAAGACCAAGGCATAGCAACCACCAAACATAAACACATAGATTGATCAGGAGTTGGCCACCTTGAGATCACTTGTCCATGAATTAAGGGTAACAAGGGAACCTAGTTTATTTTCCTTCGCCACTTGATTGGATGCCATTGTATCATCCATTGCATGTGCCCAACATAAATTAACTACTATTTCTTAATATAGAGATAGAATGATTGAGTTTTACAGGACTGGATTGGATAGAAACCAAGTCAGAGACTTAAGTATTTCAAAACAATATTTGATCTCTTTTTATTGGTCCTCCAACTAGAAAACAACAACCTATCAATAAGAAACACATGTGTATGGACTAGTGCATCTACCCACAATTTGTTGAAAACTGGATGGATAGGTGGGTCAAGGTATTTGATAAACCTCCGTGTGATAATATGGAGGTGCCTCTATATTTGTGAGAAAATTATGGACATAACTTATTTGGGTCCCCATGTGAACCACTTCGACATTGGTGATTTCCATGGGGTGGTTCGAGGGTCTACACAGAACTAAAAGCATGCTAGGCATGATCCCATGTTAGGTCCTTGTCCCCCCATCTGAAGGACTAACCCCCCTTCCCAACATCCTCCCATTGCAGAGGGATTATAGAAGGAACAAGTAGCTTCATCAGCCTTGACTCAGAGTCTAGTGCAGCATGGTAGTTTTGTTGCACTATCTCGGTATGAGGTTCCTTCTTGTGACATTGACAAAGGGGTCAAAACTTCAACCCCTAAAGTACAATGGAGCGAGGAGAGGGAACATGGAAAAAGCAATCATTCATATCAGCGTCACAGATGCTTGAGTTATAGGAATACTTGTTATGGGCTTATGGAGGCCAGTGGACATCAGAGCTTCATGGATGAGGTTAATATCTTAGCCATCTCTATGATCTTTATTTTTATATATTTACATAGTATTCTTTGTATTTATTTCAATATTTTATTGTATCATGTTTTGCAGATACTACACCCCTATAGTAGACCCTCTACGTCGATAGATGCATTAGTGTTTGTCTCCGCCACTGATGCAGTAATAAAGGAAGCATGCTCATTTGATTTAATACATACACATGTATGTGTCACATTTGATAAATTCACCATAGTGATTTATTTATTTTCTGGTATCCTCAAATTTATAATGTTCTTGTGTTTATAGAGGTTGCGGGACCAAGCGGTGCCAAGCAATGTCTACCTGGGATGGGCAAGTCAGATTCTTCATAGGCATCATGTGTTGAGTTAAATCTTGTTTAAATCTCAAATTTGTTGTATTTATGTTGTTGAAATTTACTATTTGGTATTAATAACAATATTATTCATATGTATGTAGGTTGTTGATATTTTCTCTAGTTACAGTACTAGTCAAGTCCTTGGCCACCCTGCCATGAATTTTGAGTTACCTATTTCCAGGCCAATCATTATTCCCTCACTTTTACAGCCTATGGGGATTCATCACCACCTACCCCCACCATATTTTATATTCCATGCATCCTTAGTGGCTACACCCATAGGCCACCAAACCGCACCACCTCTTCCATCACATCCATCAACAACGGATGGAACTATATGCCACCCACCCAGACCACCATTTCCATTTATTCTATCAACTGAGGCTACCATAATATATGTTTCCTGAAAGCAGGTTGTACAACCGAGTGCTCCAACTTCCAACAAATCTTCATTTGTTTAAATTTCATGATTTGATCCTTGTAACTGACGCAGGGTGTCATCGTTGAGAGGTTAGTGTCATAGAGGGTAACACCCTCACAATTGTTAGTACCATCTGCAACAAATTATCTTGTGTTGAATTACAAAGTATCATTTTGTAAGTCTTTTAATTCATTGTGGAAAAAAACTTATAACAATGTTTTTTCTTTTTGCAGTCTCTAGGGCAATGAACCACGCCTAGGAGAAAAAACAGTCGAGGTTCTTCTTCGAGCAAGAGAAGAAATATCCATTTCTAGGATGCGCCTGAGAGTGGAGAGGGTGGAAGTGGTCAATGAGTGACCAGTGACTACCATTTTTTATCTAGGCCACCATATGACAAATTTTTGTGTTAGGGCACTTGCTGCAATTAATTTGTATATTGGGAACGATGTGTCATTTTGTAAAAAATGTATAGTTTAGATGATGTTGAACAAAAACACATGCTCACACACACACACACAAACATAGACACACACACACACACACACACACACACACACACACACACACACACACACACACAAATTTCATATCATGTTTTTTATTAATCTCATTGTTTCTGCATTTTATGTTGCTAAATGTATGAATTTCAAAGTGTTTCAATTTCCACTGTTTTTTGTTATATATGAAATCAAAAGAAATCAATATAATATAAATGGATTTAAAGAAATCTATTATGAAAACATAACTCTCAGAAACGGTAAATAGAAACAACTATGTATCTCTATTCTTATAAGAACTAATTCCACATAAAAATATCACTACAAGGATATTCCTAGGAAACATAGATTTGCATTGTTTTATGAAGGGATAAACCTACATGAACATCATGAGCATGAACATGAACAAAATAATCCATGAGTTGAGATCAATGCAGACTTTCGGATTATGGATGGATTTTGAATAATGAAGACATGATGAGAAGATGAAATGTCAAACTCAAAATCTCCTATAAACTTCAATTTAATATCTCTTAGTATGATAAGTTGAATATTGTTTTTCAATAGTTGGAAGGATAAGCGCATGCATCGAAAGATAGAAGGATCACTTAACACATCAATGTATATTTTGATGAGTTTTTAGATTCAATAACTTACATTTAACTAATAGAAACTACAATTACCTTTACAATATTCAATAAATCCACTTATTATAGGAGATGTTTGTTGAATATTATAGAAAGATATTTTATGTTCTAGCAACTATTTCACAAAATTTGGATAGATTTATGAAATGTTGATGAAATGAAATAATTTTTTTCTCACTTTGGTTTAGTATTCAACTAGATTTGGAGTGTATCATTGCACTTATCATTGTAATAATTTATTTAATTTGATTAATTACTTTTTAAAATGTTAAGGAAGTATATGTAAGTAAAAATAGTTTTTTTTTTCTAAAGTGATTATAAATACTTGTGTTACCCATCAACAGATATTTTATGGTGGAAAATATTGTTAAGTGATAAATAGATACACAATTAATAGTTCTCAAGGACCTAAATATGACAAAAGATTGAAGGCCTATCCTAGTTAAGACTTCATGAACCAATAATAAGAATCATGTAGGCTAACAGAATCACAATATAAATAAGAGGGTTGAAACCTCACATTACTCTATCCAAAATGAAGCATGGTTCATTATAATTATAATCACAACATGCTACAAGGGTTTCTTAATACAAAATCAACACATAAAATATAAGTACACAATAAATCCTCACATCAAATGAAAATATACCTCAAAATCTCCACCCTTTACAATGGAGAGAGAAAGCTCTTCTTCATAAAGTGAGTCTCTTCTCTTATAAAATAAAGTATTAGTATTTTCTAATTAACTCCATGAAAAGTCAAATAAATATTATAATAATGGATTAGTTAGATCTCTCCTCAATCCATGGTTTACCATGTTACAACATGTGGAGATTACTTTCTCCAAATCAATTCACCCTCATCCAAATATAGTAGCAGTATGTTGCATCAAATAATGCTCATGAAAGGGACGCACCACGAAAAATAGGCATCAAGCCAATTCAAATTCCAAGTGTCCACATGGAATGTTCCCTCCAAGAATGTGCATGCATGAAACCACTCCACATGTGTGAATTCCAAGGTATCCAACTCCATGGATTAATGTGCAAGATGCCAAGCGAATTGAGCATCCACAACAAAGTATGTGATCAATTCCTAGCCTTGTCTTTCCTTGCGTTTTCTTTTCTTGCTTTCCTATCCGTTCCTTTCCTTTTCTTCTCTTTCCTTTCCTTTCCTTTCGTTGTATTTCCTTTCCTTTCCTTGACTTTCCATGCCATTCCATGTCTTTCCATGCCATTCCTTTCCATGACATGCCTTACCTTGCCTTGAATTTCTATGCCATGCCTAGCCTTTCTTTGACTTTCCTTGACATACCTAGACCTATACCTATACCTATACCTTTCCTTGTCATGTCTTTCCACGCCTTTCATTTCCTTTCCATGTCTATCCTTTCCTTGCCTTTAATTTCCCTGTCTTACCTTGACTTTCCATGCCATGCCTTGCCTTTCCATGCCATGATTTTTTTTCCATGCCATGCTTTTCATTTCCTTTCCTTTCATTGCCTTTCCTTTCCTTTCCATTCCATGCCTTTCCTTGCCTTGGATTTCCAATCCATGCCTTGCCTTTCCATGTCCTACCTTGCCTCGCATTTCCATGTCTAGACCTAGACCTACAAATAGACCTTGTCTTTCCATTCCTTGCATTTCATCGCCATGTCTAGGCTTTCCTTTCCTAGCATTTCCCTACCTTTCCTTGACTTTCCATGCTATGCCTTGACTTTCCATGTCACACCATGTCATGCCTTGAATTTCCTTGCCTTCCCTTTCCATGTCATGTTATGCCATGCCTTGTCTTGAATTTCCATGCCATGGATTTCCTTTCCATGCAATCCCTTGTCTTGTCTTTCCATGCCATGCCTTGCCTTGTCATAATATGCCTTTCATTGCCTTGCATTTCATTGCCTTTCCTTTCCTTTCATTTCCTTTCCTTTCCTTTCATTTCATTTCCATGTCATTCCGTGCCATGCCTTTCCTTGCATGCCATGTCATGCCTTGCATTTCCTTGGATTTCATTGACTTGCCTTTTGTTTCCTTACCTTTCCTTGCCATGACATGTCATGCCATGTATTTCCTTGACATGCCATGCCATGCCTTACCTTTCCTTGTCATGACATTCCTTTCCTTTCCATTCCATTCAATGCATTTCCTTGCATTTCTTTGAGTTACATTTCCTTTCCTTGCATTACATTGCCTTACCTAGCATTGTATTTCCTTGCATTTCCTTGCCTAGCCTTTCCTTCTCTTGCAATTTCATGCCATGACATGCCTTACCTTGACATACCATTGCATGTCATGCCATACCTTTCCTTTCCATGCCATGTCTTGTCATGTCATGCCTTGCCTTTTGATTCCATGCCATGTCTTGCACTGAATTTCCTTTCCTTGCATTTCCTTGCCTTTCCTTTCCTTTCCTTGCCATGCCATGCCTTGCATTGAATTTCCTTTCCTTGCATTTCCTTGCCTCTCCTTTCCTTTCCTTGCCATGTCATTTGTTTCCTTTCCATTCCATGCCATACCTTTCCTTTCCTTGTCATGAATTTCCTTTCCTTTCCATTCCATGACTTGCCTTTCCATGCCATTTCATGCCATGCCTTGGATTTTCTTGCATTACATCGTCTTTCCTTGACTTGACATTTCTTTCCATGTCAGGCCTTGCATTGCCATGCCATTCCTTGCCTTCCCTTGACATGTCATGCCTTCCCTTTCCATGCCAGGCCTTGCATTTCCATGTCATTCCTTTCCTTCCCTTTCCATGCCAAAACTTTCATTTCCATGCCATGCCATGCCATGCCTTGCATTTCCTTACTTTTCATTGCCTTTCCTTGCATTTACTTTTATTTCCTTGCAATGCCACTCCATCTCATGCCTTTCCTTTCCATGCCATGCCATTCCTCTCCTCTCCATTCCATGCCTTGTCTTTCCTTTCCATTCCATGCCTTTTGTTACCATGTCACGCTTTGCATTTCCTTCCGTTACATTTCCTTTCCTTGCATTTTCTTGGTTTTCCTTGCCTTTCCTTGGCATGCCATGCCATGCTATGCCATTCCATTCCTTTCCATGTCATGCATATCCTTGACATGACTTGACTTGCATTTCCTTGCATTGCATTTCATTTCCTTGCCTTGCCTTTTCATGTCATTCCATGTCATTTATTACATTTCCTTGCCTTGGATTTCCTTGTGTTGCATTGTGTTTCCTTGTCATGCCATATCATGATGTGCCTTTCCTTTTGATTCCATTCCATGCCTTGCCTTGGAATTCCTTGTATTCCATTTCCTTATGTTGTCTTGTCTTTCCTTTCCTTTCCTTTCCATGCCATGCCATGTCATTCCTTTCCTTGTCATGCCATGTCATGCCTTTCCGTGTCATGCCATGCCATGCCATCCCTTGCCTTGTCATGCCATGCCTTTACTTTCCTTCCCATGTCATTCATTGTCTTTCCATGCCATGAAGTTCCTTGTGTTGCATTGTCTTTCCTTGCATTTCCTTGGATTTCCATGCCATGCCATGCCATGACATGCCTTGCCTTGCCATTCCATGCCTTACCTTTCCTTTCCTTGTGTAATGTCCCATTTTTGGTGAGCTTAGAAAAATTAGATATTTAATTAATTATTTTATTATGTTGTCTAAAGTCAAATTGGGCAACTAATATTTAATTAATTATTATTTAATTTTTAAGTGACTTAATCAAAATACCATTATAAAGTCACTTTATTAGATAAAGTGATCTTATAGAAGGTTCGAGAAGGGTGATTTGGATATCTCTAGAAGGATCCACAGGGCCTTTAAAAGGAGAGGAGAGAAAGTCATTTGGGATTTGGGATTATTTCTTGTGGAGTGCTCGATGAGCCAATGTTTTCGTTAGGGTTTTATAAAATCCCTTTCATTGGAGTTTGGCTTCGGTAGTGAAACTATCGAGGGTTTCCAGTGGAGCTTCAGTCCAGTTTATCTTTAGTCTAGTTTCATCTTTGGTGTTTTGTTTGAAGAGATAGGACATTGTTCCAAGTTATGTATGTTATTATTGATGTATTGCCATAACAATGATTTATACTTATAAAGTTGTATTCAATGATCTCATAATAGTGAAATTCCCTTGTGTATGGGGTTGAGTTCTTGTCCCTAGACCAAGTTTAATTTGTGGGGGGTTTTATTCCTCCATGTTGGGTGGAATATCTAATAAAAGGCTCGAGTTAGAGGTGATTAAAAGCTGAGATATCAAGTAGAAATTGTAGGGTTCTCCTCCAATCTTTTTTCCCGTATGTTGGGTATTTTTCCAATGGATGAGGGCGTGATCTGGAGTGAGGATTGGGTTATTTCTTAAGTCTAGGTAGTGATATGATCTATGGGTCAATTTCCCCTTTATCTTCTGGCTGAGTGAGACACCAAGGGACATCATACTTATCATGGCGAGTTTTCCTTGCATCTGGGTCGAGCATTGTGAAGGATATTGATTTYTGGGTTGTTTTATGTTGTTGATTGGAGGTCAAGCTAAAGTATTAACTACAATCCAATATTCTTTGAAATTGCAAGCCAAAAATCTCATGAGTTGTGATCGATGTTGTTAATAATTGTTTTATGTTGGAATTAATTAATAATATTCTCCATATTCGTATCAATCTATCAATATATGTTGTGGTTTCTATGTGTTTTTTGTCATAAAATTGTATTGTGTTAAATAAAGGTTGTTTGGTATGATAAAACCACATAAACAAATCATTTATGCCACATCTAAAACCCATCAGAAATTACCAACATATTTGTAAGGGTATGACAAAGAGAGAAAGGGTAACAACACTTTTAAGTTTAGTGAAAGTTGACACTCCAAAACATCACCATATTGTTATAGAGGTGGAAAGATAGTGTGAAAACCTACAAACTTTTTAGTCGGAATATTTCAGTGGGTTGAGGGCGATTTACAGTATCTGGTAGCTGAGTTAGTGAGGTGTGGGGTGAAATTATCTCAAGCAGTTGAGTTCAAATATCTTTGGGGGCGAACTACCTCATTTTGGGTATGTCACTCCATAGTTGGGTCTATTCTCTTACTGCTAGGAGATCATCTTCCAGGCTTAGTCGAGTTTCCTTGTACTAGGGACGCCAGTCTTTGAACATAGAGAATCCATCTTCATAGGGGGTGAAATCAATGTCATACAGATCAAAACTATCAAGGAAAGGGTCAAGTTGTCTACACTGAAGGAGCATATCCTCCCTCTTTGGTCTTTGGTCCCATATTTGAGTAAAGTGGGCAATTTACCTCAGTGTTCGGGAGTGATGATTGTATGAGGGGTTGAATCTCTGCCAGTTGGGCGAGTTGTTGATGGTGGGGTTGATTTTCTTGTTGTTGGGAACTCACTCTATCTCCCTAGGCACATTTATACATTCTTGGTCAGCAAATATAAGTTGTTGGGCGCATATACACTTTCTTGGGCACTTATTTTGTTTGATGGGCACATATATATATATTTTGTCACCTATTATGTGTTGTTGGGCGAATTTATACCTTGTTGGGTACTTGATCTATATTGTGGGGTGTTGTTCCACTCATTGAATGTCACTGTTTTATTGGGAAATAAAGAAATCATATTTAAGCCACCAAGAAGGGGTGTTGGGGCAGCCACAAGTTGTGTATACTAGAGTTGTCCTTACTCCCGTTTCTCTACATTGGAAATGAGTCTTCTTTGGTTGAGTTTACCGAGGGGATAAATCGCCCTTGTGACTGTGTCTTGTTGTTGTGTTGGGCACGATTTTTTACTGTCTTGTCATCACTCTTTACACATTCCCCACTTTATTGCTTAGTGGGGTGCATTAATCAACCTGGGTATCGAGTTATTCACCTCAACATACTCCCTTATATGTTGGTTGATATATATATATGGGTTGTGTTCTTGAAGGCTAAGTTCTGGTTATAGGAGCGAATAACCTCGTAGGAGATTGTTGCTTATCTCTTTCATTGCTCCATATTTGGTGCACTTACACTCACAGAGGGTCGACTTTAGTCCCACACCAAGCTTCATCACTTCTGAACATTATTGTTCGTGTGTGGGTCAAGTTCCTATGTATTTGGGTTGAGAGATTTATGGATGGACAGTGTGTGTTTGCGTAGTGCTATATTGGGGGGTGATTTAGACTGTTATGTACAACCCATCTACTCTTTGGTATCAATTGACATTATTGTGGGAAGAATATGAGTGACAACCATCACCTTTTCAGGAGATTATGCAAGAGTTGCTACTTGTATGCAACTTATATTGCTATCTGGATGAGTTATTTTTAGCTACAGCACTGGTGTATGAGCAAAACGCCTTGGAAAAAGGGCCATATCTTCTTATAGAGGTTAAACACAACAAAACATAGTTATAATTTATGGATAGATGGAAGTTTCGTGTGAAGGAAGGAGTGCAAACCATCAAATCAAATCCTTGTTGGTTCGATGCTACAATCATAATGTTATTTGAGCAATTTGCAGCAGCCTAACCATCTTCATATCATGTCTGTAACAAATACAAATTTCACTTGGGATGGTAAAGAAGTCATTCATGGGAAGGAATTTGGGCAATTCGTCAAACACATTCATGGGAAGGAATTTGGTCAATTCGTCAAAGTGTTTGACGGAACAACCCAACAAAAATAATCACATTTCACATTAGATTTAATTGGGGAAGAAATTTGGCAACTCATGCAAGAGTATCAGAAGAATTTTACAACCTTGTTAGAACATCCGGAGTGGTTCAGGGAGGTGGTAAAAGGATCCAAAACTATTGATGAAGTAGAAACATCACATCAGGATTGGAACTTGGGAAAGCCTCAGTTTGACTATTTAGAGCATGTAGTTGGAGGCCATGATAGAGATGTGTACATGGAAGATGACCGAGCGGTAGATAATGTCCGCATGATGACCTTAAGTCGTTGTTGGAATTATGTTAGTTTAATAATGCCAGTAAATCCAAGATCCGTTCTGTAATTTCAACCGTTCAGATAGATACGGATTAAGTTGGAATTATGTTAGTTTAATAGTGCCAGTAAATCCAAGATCCGTTCTGTAATGTCAACCGTTCAGATAGATACGGATTAAGGATTTGGCTCCTTAAACTTCTGAAAATTTTGCTAAATGTCTATCAGGGACTTAAACGCATATTTAATCCGCAGTATACTGAGATAAATTCACATGGAAGGGACATATGGAATCGCCTAACAATCTCTCTTAATAAATTTTAAAAGTAGGATAATAACAATGCAACCCCAACGAAAGATGATGAGCAAAATCATTTTAATTCCTGAACGTGGATCCCTGTTCGTAAGGAAAATTATTCTGGCAGCTGTCAGCGCCTGCTAAGGCAGATTTAACGGGTTGTCCAAATCTCAGTGTTAACTTCAAGTACTCGCGAATCCCAATGCACATATCTCAAATTAGGTGCTCTTGGAGTACACGAACTGTGACACCGAGGGTTTAATTATCTCAGCAGACGTAACCATTAAGTTACCTTGACTGTCATATTTGAATCCATGCGTATGTATATAAACGTTGTTTAATGGTTCTACGTTTTTTTTAATTTTTTTTTTTGGAATTCATTAATATAAATTCATATTAAATCAATAATTTAATTTTTCTTGTTTAAATTGTATTTTTGAATGTATAATTTTTGTTATTTAAATTGTATTTTTGAATAAATAAATGTATTCAGTTGACTGAAATTTTTTTAAAGTATTTTGATTATACAAATTTAATAACTCAAATTTATAAATCCAATAATATGTAACAAAATTTTAAAAAAATTACCAAAAATATATACCCTAATAAAAACAAAAACTTAACACATTTAAACTATATATATATATATATATATATATATATATATATATATTAAACTCAATAATTTAAACTACATCTATCTATCTATCTATCTATCTATATATATATATATTAAACTCAATAATTTTGCAATATGCTAATTGATTAACTAAAATAATTTTTTAGAATTCTTAAAATAAAATAAGACATGCGAACAACATTCAAGAGGGATCTCATGGATGTAGCAGAATATGAATGGAAGGGACGAAGATAGAAGAAGCTGAATTACATATTATAAATTTTAATCTAAATATATAACATATATTTGAATTCTGTACATTCAAAGTCTGATATATTCAATTATTACCCGGACCATGAAATTCAGGTAAGACTTGGGAATTCTTAAACCCTTATCCAAACACATGAGAACAACATTCAAGAGGGATATCATGGCTGTTGCAGAATATGAATGGAAGGGACCAAGATAGAAGAAGCTGAATTACAGATTATAAATTTTAATCTAAATATAGATACATATATTTCATTTCTGTACATTCAAAGTCTGATATATTCAATTATTACCCGGACCATGAAATTCAGGTAGGACTTGGCGAAAAATACAGAAATTGTAATGACTGTTGATATTGTCATGTTGTTAAAAATTTAACCATTAAAGTAGAATACAATTTTGGTAGGGAACAGATTAAATGTTTTCATTATAAAATGGTTATTGTACTATTTCTTAGTTTTCTTGAATTTTGTTTTGATGCGTATTAAAAAATTTATTCCTTCATATATACCTTCATGTAATAGCATAATTGGTGAGACGAATATATATATATATATATATATATATATAATTGAGCTTGATGATTATAGTATATCTAGGCGTTACACTTTTATAGATTCAAGATTGCACGTGATTCTTTATAACAGTTCAGAGTATTCAAAAGAAAATTATCTCAATTAAAATGATAATATTTAGGTAATGTTATAACCGTTTTATGTTATAATGGTATTAGCCACAAGTGTGATTTAAGTTGGTATATATTTAGGCACGGTCATATCATTGGCATGTTAAACTTTTATTGAGACGTTTGAATTTATGTTGCCATGACATTATAATGTTACATATCATAAGTCATTCAAATTTTATGAGGTTGTTAATGGGGAATTAACATGTGATTTGCGATGAGATTTAATATAGGCCATTGTCTTATTCGATTTTAATTACTTTAAATTGATATATTTATATTTATATATATATGACATATTTTATATATACAAGTTTGAGGGTTGCAAGAATCAATATAATAGGTAACCTTATATATGCATGAGGGAAGGTATGAGCTGCCATATAATAGATTGCATTGCATAGTTATATTTATGGATACTTCTATATATGTAAAGAATATTCAATTTGTCCTAATTTTTCAATTTTGTACAATATAAATATATATTGTTAAATTAATTTTATACTTAAATTAATTTGATATAAATATATATTGTTAAATTAATTTTATACTTAAATTAATTTGATAAGTATGTAAAATTCTAATGAAATTTTTATGGTTGATTTATATATAGTTAATAAAATTGTGTTTATCCAATGAAGTACTTTAAGAATGATGAAATAATAAATCAATTTCAATGTTATAATGGGAGTATTTAGTGTTATCATCAATTAAATTCAACATTTGCAATCTTGTATTAAATAGGTAATTCATGAGTATTTTCATAATGACTAATTACTATTGAAATTGACATTATAATTATTTGAATGCAAAGACGACTTTACATTATTAGCAATAGCATGACAATAAATTGCACCATTGTAACCTATGCAATTTTTTATTATCAATAATTGACATTGTAATTAACACATTCACTTAATTTTCGATGGTACAATCAATGTTTTATGGATTCAAATTGAAATCTTAATTAGAAGCTAGTGATTAATATTTCCTGTGACAATATCTTATTGAATGTTATTAAGAGAAATTAATGGTAAGTATTGGTTATGCATTTTATGAAGTTTCTTCTATAAGTTATCTTCAATGATTAGCTTAGAATGATTTTTGAAGTAGATTTTGGCATGTCCTCAAAGCAACTGCCATTCCTAAGATCTTAGATGGTCAAAATCAATTAGAAGTATCTTGGACTATGAGAGTTGATTATGTGTCTTGAAGGTCATAACCTCGCAAGTAGGATATTGGGTGGTTAGATTATTGTTTTAATTGTATTAAGTGACCAATAGTATTGGATTCACTTGTGTATTATTAATAGTAATTTTTGGAATCTTACTCAATTATCATTGATAGTTCGTGACATAGTATAGACTTTATAGTATCTGCTTCACTGTAGAATTTTCGCAAGGATGAAAGTGATTAAATTATTTTTTTATATTATTGTCTCAACTGAAGTACCTAAAAAATGTACCAAAAAGATATATATATATATGGAAATTGAGAGTGCTTTAGTTCCAACCAGTAAGCTCTCCTTCCCTATCAACCTGCACAACCCAAATAAATGAACCCCTTCCTCTTCCATGTAGTCCCTTAGGTCGTTCCACTTCTCTTCAGGGCTCCATTGCACTCGACCAAGAAGTTTCAGAGTTACGCCTCCAAGAACTCTAGTTACAACAAGTCCATTGAAATTTCTTCATTCTATGCCTTCATCATTGAGATTGCTTTGGTTCTAGTGATCCTTTTTCCCAAGCTTCCATCTTCCCTAGCCAACATCTCATCTGTATTGAAAACATACAGTCATCATGAGATATCATTATAGAAATTTTCAATCATCAATGCAACTCTATTTTATATAAGAAAAAATATTTTTCCAGGCATGAGCTTCCTACTCATAATTCCTTTGGCTCTTACAACTGCAGGAATCACCTAATACCATTATTCCTACAATTTTCCCAACCTTCAATCATCCAAACCAATTGTTGGCATATCATAACAATTTTTTATTTCTCACATATGTTTATATACATGAGGATTTTGCTCATAATGATTGGCTCTTGTAGAGACAATAATTTGTCTTATGTATGTGCTTACATCCTTGCCACATCCAAGAACATCCTCCCTACAATTTCCTCAA
This sequence comes from Picea engelmannii, assembly GCA_009831015.1. Lineage (NCBI taxonomy): Eukaryota > Viridiplantae > Streptophyta > Pinopsida > Pinales > Pinaceae > Picea > Picea engelmannii. The sequence continues at coordinate 267,253 of ML784682.1, forward strand.
CCTTTCATTCGACCACACAAACTATTAGCATAACATAACAATTTGTAATTATTAATTTCTGAAATTTATTTTATACAAGAAAATAAAATTACCATGCATGAATTTTATGCTCATAATGTTTGGCTTCTGCAACTGTAGATATCAATATTCCCTATGTATTACATCCCTACCATATCCAAGACCATCCAACCTGCAATTTTTTGATTTACATTCAGCCAAAACAATTTGTGAGTAATTATTAAATTATCATTCCCAAAACTGTTTTATATAGGAAAAATAAAATTTCCAAGCATGAGCTTCTACTCATAATAATTTGGCTCTTGCATCAATAGGCATTGGTCTTCTTTATGGGATTAAATTTATGCCATATACAAGACCATTCCTGTTGTAATTTCTTCAATTTTGTTCTAGCCAAACAAGATTTTTTTTTTTTTGTGACTATCAGAATCGACAACTCGCGATTCTCGTACTCGCATGACATGAGGTCGATTTCTGTCTGCTGCCTCTATAACCTCCAAGTGCGTCCACACAACCCGCAAGCATCGGGCACAGGTAAATCGAGGTGAGAATCGAACTTGAGACCTCTTTTTTACATTTCCTTTCATTTACACAGCACTTGCCAATAGGTCTGCACCCCTGCGGGCCAGCCAAACAAGATTGTTAGTACTCATGCACATTTTCAATAGTTCATGAAATGATCTCATAATTGAAATTTACCAACAATTCAATCATTTCCAACCGTTATTGACATTAAAATGGAATTCAACTATTAATTGGAATGAAACCATCATTCTCTACAATTGTATTATCAACTGATGTTTTCTTTCTTCTATCTGTCATTATTTTTATTACTCTACTCCCCTAAGAGAGATTTTCCATAATTCATCATTATGTAACTAATTTAACCTGCAATTTTTCTTGCTGCAATATCTAACAAATCCTGAAGTGTTTTCAACTTCATGAGTTAGAAATGATCACATCATTTCAGCTATTAGGATAATCATTTCTAGGTTATATAATATATACATGCATTCACCAAAATGCATTCAATAATTCTTGTAATACCACTTCTAACATTTTTAATAGCTCCAAAAAGTTATCGCAATACTGTAACAAACAAAAATTCAATCAATTTCAGCTAGTATTCATATTAAATATGATGGAGCTATCCATCATTAGGTATTTTCAGCACCATGTGAATTTCATAATGCAACAATTAATTACCAAATAAAATAGAAAACACTATGTGAATACTCATGCACACATTTACACAATGAATACATGAATTGACTACATAATACCACATAACTATGTCATGCATTCACCAAGGTGAGTTGGAAGTTCTAGCCAACACCTCAACACATCATCCACAAACTTCCTACTACTTGTCTAACTATTTGGATTCCTTCCTTTTCAACCAAAAAAAAATAACACCAAGAATACAGTAGAGGTTGCATTCCAAAAAAAACTATACAGTAGATACCTTTGAGCACTCACATAGCACTATATCCCTTCCATATCCAACCATCTCATGGTATCACACATGACTAACTCTATGGATATTTATTGTTATATCAAGAGTATGTCTCCTGGATTGACCTGGTTATGATCCCATAACCAATCATAACACAATATGAAACTAACATTTTATGTGAATGCATTCCATCATCAACAACATTTATATACTCTAGGAATTTGGTCATTACATATCAATTTAAATATTGAAAAATATTAACTAAGGGAATTCTTACCTCAATTCCATTCAACATCAATGCATCAAAATAAAATAAATGCATACCTGCATAATTGTTATCAACCTACTGGATGTTATCTGATCAGTTGGTATTTGTAGAATCTTGTAGGCTTCCATCTCCATCCTTTTGATTACCATTCCTATGACTGTAACACTCCGGTTTTAACCCTTATGAACTAGAATGTATTATGTAATTGTGACTTAAGCTGGTGAGCCGGTAAAGTTGAAAAGGGTTCATAGTGCCTAGGAAATGTAATACTTCATATACATTAATAAAATACACTGTTGGTTGCAAGACAAACAAGGACAAAAGAGATAGGCGGCTATGATTCCACGAGAGAGGGGGTTTGAGGGGCTAAGTCTTTTAATTATTATTTTATTTACCCATAATTGATTTCATGGATAAAAGGGGTTACATGAGCTTCTTGGGAGGGAGGCCATGTGGCTCTTGTATTCATGTAATTATATAAAAAATCCTTGGGGGTTGTTTTGGGTCTTCTTCTCGTTCTTCATTTTCCTTCACTCACTCGGGCTGAATTCGTGTGCTCTTGGTCTGAACATGGATACAAATGGTTTTTTGGGTGGCTCTTGGTTATGTTTTCTCACAATTGTGAATCCTGAGAGTCCTAGCATGGAGATTCTTGAGAAGAAGCATCGGAGCCCTGGAAGGAGATGGACAACCTGAGGGATTGTGTGGCAGATAAGGGGGTCCATTCCCTTAGGTTGTGCAGGTTGGGTAGAAGAGAGCTGGTGTACTTTGGATTTTTGTGAGTGTTGAAAGGGTTGTGATAGCTTATGTGTTGAAAGGCCTGTTAGTTATGAGATTGATGGCAGTTTAGATAAATTGTCCACAACTGAGAATGCTTGGAGTTTCCAATAGGGATATTTCTTGAACAGTAGCACTCGATCCCTGGAGAGAAATGGGACATATTGAGGGACTACATGGAAAATAAATGTGTTCATTTCTTTGGGTTGTGTAGGTTGGGGGGGAGAGAGATCTGGAAATTTAGATTTGTTGTGTCGTTTAGAAATCTGAGAGCTAGTTAGCCAACTGTTGTGTGTTTCATATTTGGCCTAGGACCCTTCCTTGTGGATTCATAGCCTTGGCTCGGGGGTGACCTGATGTTGAGAGTAAATGAATATCAATGTCTATAGTTGGGAGGAATGTCCTTGGTTTGCAACCAGTTGCTGAATTTTTACTTGAAAGATAAGTGCTCTCTGTGTTTTCTGTATAATGTTATTTTACTGTGTATTTAATTATCTCTGAGATATGTATTTTATTTTGCATCTCTGCTGGTTATTTGTTGTGCATGGAATGTTTTTAACTTCTTTATGATGTAGCATGAATCTTGTCTTATGCATGTGATTTTCATGCCTCTAACATTAATGAGAAGTCCTTTGAATTCAAGAAAAGTTCAGAGAAGTGAGTCTTGGGACTGCAACGTGCCCCTCCTGTTGTTGGTTGGGTGTATTGCAGCTTTTTTAAGTAGTGTATCCCAACCTATGAATGGCTAGGTACGTTACAGATTGGTATCGGGGCTTCTAGTTGAAACACCAAACCGGTATGGGTCGGGTCTATTGGTCACAGCCTCGTGGTTGAGATCGATTTATGACCTTGAAATCGTAAATCTTAGGAGAGATGGCGTTGAAGGATCGCGCATAAGATAGAACGTCAGAGCTCCTTTGAAATAGATCGTGGGATCGCGACCATCCCTTTCGAATTTGGGAATGATCACCACTATGGGATCAAGGGAGATCTTGATCGTTGGATTAGAGAGAAGGTGAGTGAGGGCTATCCGATAAAGGAGAAATCAAGAAGTTGGGAAGATTAATTCCCAGCGGTCAGATCTAGTTGATCGATTGTCATTCGTCAATCGAATAAAAGCATGAAAGGTAATACTTTATAACTTTGTTGCTACAACGATCTTGGTAGGAAGGTAAATCTTGAACTATCGAAGGCCAAAGTCGTGAAGTCTTGTCAGCCATCCAATTTGATGGGAGAGGTGGAGGGATCTTCATTGTTGATCATGGTCACCCGACATTGAACACTTCAGGAGTTTTAAAACTTGTTGAACTGCTACAACCCAGAGCCCCGAACCACCGAAGTCCCATAATTTTCGTTAATTGTTATATCGAGGGAAGGACTTCAAGAGTGTTGTGGTTCATTGGATCTAGTAGTGGTGGAAGGGTGTCAAAGTTAGGAATTCGAAACTTCACCACTCTGACAATTTCTATGTATGTTGTAGAGAAAAAGCTCGAAGCCCCAAATCCCTGAAGTGTCGAATGCGTAAAGTGTAAAGTCGTGATGTGACGTGGACTGTCGGATCTGGAGCAGTGATTGTGGATCCTCTATGTGGTTGATGACATGGCTTATGCCACATGGTAGGGGTGTCATGTGGTGAAACTTGTCCCCCAGAATTGGTACTTTTCAAACCCTAATTTGTTTGTTTTTTAGTGACATGTGGCACATGTGCCATGGGTCCACGTCACCCTAGGTGACGTCAGTATGTCATTCCATCTCCAGGGGTTTCCAAGTTTCTATTAGTGAAAAGTGTTGAAGCTCGAAGTCGCGAAGGCATGCATCATGTTGATCTAGGATCCCTTTGGGACCTTTCTCGACCATTGGTTTAAATGTGGATGAACAGTGTACATACTTCGACAGATTGCCACTCCAGGGAAGCAGAGGACTCAAGAATGGAAATATCCTGGAGCCCCAGAGCGTCAAATTTCTGAATTGGTTGAGAGTCGTTTGTCTTAATGCTTGATTAATTCACAACCGTTGATTCCATTGAAGCCTTTAGATGGGGGCAGGAACATCCATTTAGATATCGATTGTCCATTTTTTCTAGTGAAATGATTGATCGGGTTTGGCGAATTGCAACTCCGAGGGAAATCAGATTTTGAAATGGAGAACAGTCGAAGCCCAAAGTACGGAGTACTTGGTCCCAGGGTTGGTCTCACGATATGGTAAAAAGGGTCTGGAAGTAAATCGACCCTCGTAAATGATGTTCGTGCAAGATATCGTGCTGTAAAACATGGAGCAAGGCGCTAAAGAGTGATTAAGCCTACAGTTCTGAACCGTGGTCACGTGGAACTTGGTTTGAAGGAAGGCGCCTAGGAATAATTTGATTTATATATTAGCTAAGGGGGCTGAAAGTGGTTTTTTCCAGGGAGCCCTAGATTTTAGCTCTAATATCTGATGGGGGAAAAAATACAGTCGTTGGAAGGCTGATTCAGAGGATAACGACTTGGAATTATTCCAATTTGAATAACTATGATATATTTTTTCTTCATAAATTAAACAGAACATGTAACTATAAATTTAATTGACAATTTTTGTTTGATATGTATAGTTCTAACAAGATGGATGCTTGCAGTTTTGTCGGGATTAGAGGTATAATCAGATCAATTCCAGTCTAGGATTGGATATCATATTCATGGAAGCATGACATATCTTACAGAATTTGTATGAGGCAGCAAATAACTCAATAATAGTGGAACAAAAGTATTAGTCAACAACCACATAATCTGAATAAATTGCAGGTACAACCAAGGCAAGAATCCTCACATAGGATATGAATCTAGCAGGTTAAAAATTTCATTGATGGGCATGGAAAGGAAAATTATGATTTTTTATCCTAGAAGGAAGAGAGGTGTAGACATTTGTAAAGCTTAAGTGTGAAATAAATTCACAATGGAAGCAGGATGCCAATGCAAAGAAATTGGAAACTGAAAAATGAATGCCCTCTCACTTGAAAAGTGTCACTAAATGAAAATGGAATTCCATTGGGAATGGTATTAAGTGGTAAGGGTATGGTTCCATAGGGAATTGTTAATGAAGTAACCTAATGGACAAATAGGATTGATAGTATTTGATTCAAGAATGTTGTGGTAGTTGAATGTTTTGAGCTACTTCATTCCACGGTGTTGGAATGTATCCTAAAGGTAAAGTTGGATATGACTACCCAAAAGGAGTTGTTGCAATTTGAATACATTGGTTGGATTGAAAACTAGCCAAGTGGAACTTGGATGGAAAGTATTCAGACCAGAGAACAATAGTGTAGATGAGCAGAATGGGAGCACACAAGGAAGCAATGATCTGAAGGAGTTCAAGGACAACCAACTGCAACATAAATAGAAAAATAAATAAGTGAATTGAAACAAAAATCCACTAGAGTGCATGAGGCATACAATGAAGTTAAAATTCATATGCATTAGTAGGCATGTTGACAATGAATGCTTGGTGCATATGGATTTCTGATTGTGCACATGCACATGCTTGGATATGCATATAACATGCTTGTGAACTTATAATAGTTTATTATTATGAAATAGTGATATTATGGAAATTGAGTATGACTAATGATGGATTATGTATTCATGAAAAATGATATGGCATGGTTAAATATGTTTCTTTTGTTGTTTCTTATAATTTTCATCTATGTGAAGACCCATGAAGGTGGTAGAAATGGTGATCAAAATGATGAAGGAGGAAGTATGTGAGCCTCTACAAATATTAGTTGATCAGATAGCAACAAGTAGGTTGATAACAACCATGCAGGTGTGCATTTAGTTTCTTTTGATGCATACATGTTAAAGGGGATTGAGGTAATGATTCCCTCGGTTAATTTTCAATATTTAGATTGATATGTAATGGCCAAATTCCTAGAGTATGTAAATGTTGTTAATGCTAGAATGCATTTAGATAAAATGTTAGTTGCATATTATGGTATGATTGGTTATGGGATCATAACCAGGTTAATTTAGGAGACATACTCCTTCTATAACAATGAATATCCATAGATCTAATCATGTGTAAGACCATAATATGGTTGGATATGGAAGGGCTATAGCGATATGTAAGTGTTCAATGGTATCTACTATATATCTGATGTTTGGAATGAAACCTCTTTGTCAACACTGAAGAGCACTTAAGAATTATATTCTTTGTGTTGTGTTTGGGTTGAAAAGGAAGGTATCCAAATAGTCAGGCAAGAAATAGGAAGTTTGTGGATGATGTGTTGAGGCATTGGCCATACTTTACAACTCATCATGGTGGAATGCATGACAGGGTTATGTGGTATTATGTAGCCAATGCATGAATGCATTATGTAGTTGTGGCCATGGGTATTGGCACATCGATTGCCTTTTTATTTAGTAATTAATTGTTTCATTATGAAAAGCATTTGGTGCCGAAAATACGTAATGATGGATAGATGCATTATATTTAATATGAGTACTATTTGAAGGTAATCGATTGTATTGTTGTTTGTTACCATTCTAAGATTTGTTTTTGGAGCTATTAAAAATGTTACAAGTGATATTACAATAATTATTGAATGCAATGGGGTGAATGCATGTATATATTATACAACATAGAAATGATTATGATAACAACTGAAATGATGTGAGTATTTCTAATTCATGAAGTTGAAAACACTTCAGGAACTATTAGATATTACTACTTTGTTGTAGGTTAAAGAAGCTACATAATGATAAATTATAGAAAATCTTTGTTGAGGGGACATATTGATAAAAATATTTCTCTATAGAAGAAATAAAATATTGGTTGATAATACATATGTATGTAATGATGATTTCATTCCAATTGATAGTTGGATTAATAGAATTGATTGAATTGTAGTTCTAAAAAATTCTGAGATCACTTTGTGATGTTGTTTTGAATCGTCACCATGAAAATATATATATCTTGTACATGAGATACTTACAATTTGTTTGGTTGAGGAATGTTGTAATTGAACGAAGAAAGGGTCTTGGATATGGCAGTGTTGTAATCCCATAAAGAAGACCAATGCTTATTGCTGCAAGAACCAATTATTATGAGCAATAACTCATGTCTGGAATTTTTTATTCTTTCCTATATAAAAAAAAATTGGGAATTATAATTTAATAAATTACTGACAAATTGTTTTGGTTGAATGTAAATCAAGAAAATTGCAGGTAGGATGGTATTGAATATGGAAGGGATGTAAGCCCATAAGAAATATTTATATCTACACCTGTAGAGACAAACATTATGAGCATAAAGCTCATGCTTGGAAAATTTTGTTTTCCTATATAAAACAAATTTAACATTTATGATTGAAAATGGTTATAATGATATCTCATGATGATTGTATTTGTATAATACAAATGAGATGTTGGATATGCTAGCTGGAAAGAATGGAAAGGGACATTGTTGTGAGATGAGAACCATGTGTCCCTAGAAAGATTATTGTGCAAGAAATCCTTGTTCAGGCAAGATGGATCGCCTGAGGGACTATATAGTAGAGAAGGGGATGCCTAAGCCTGGGCTTGCAAGGTGAGTGACCACGAGGAAGAGGAGACTTTGATAGTTCTTGTAAACTATTGATTGGGATCATGCACATAATGGATATGTCAAGGAAAACAACGAGCCAAGTTAACGAGACAACCATATGGATGCAGATCCACAAACCACACATATAAGTATTGTACTAGATTATGAAAATTTACTCTTAGGTTATGAACAAAAATAAAAAATTTATGCAAAAATTGTGAATTGATATGCTCGTTGATTTGAAATGTTGTAGGAAAATGATAAATGTTGAGGATATAGAAAAGTACCAGACTATGAGGGAAAATAAGAAGGTGATGTTGGACCAACTGAATGAAAAGGGAATAGAATGAATAAAGTCTAATGGACTTGTTGCAACTGGAGTTCTGGAAGCCACAACTCTGAAACTTCTTAGAAGAGTGCACTGGAGCCCTGGAGAGAAGTAGAAAAACCTCAGGGACTGCATGGCAGAGAAAGGGGTTCATTTCTTTGGGTTGTGCAGGGATGAGAGGGAAGGAGAGATTAATGGTTGTAATTTCTACTAGAAATATAAATTATGAAGATCATTATACATGTATACATGTTTATTTTTAAGCCAGAGTGCCTATGTAAGAGTTGGCTAGAATTCCTGGGTGGATTAAGGCCAAAGAGGCTAGATTTGTAATGTTAATAACATTGGAATGGTGTTGTGCACTGAGGATAACGCCATAATAAGGGGAGGGGGGTGTCACACCCCAGTCTTAACCCTCATGAACTAGAATGTATTATGTAATTATGACTTAGGCTAGTGAGTCAATAAAGTTGAAAAGGGGCCAGAGTGCCTAGGAAATGTAATGCTTCATATACATTAATAAAATACATCGCTTGTTGCATGTATGACAAGGACAAAAGAGATAGGGGTATATGATTCCATGAGAGAGGGGGCTTGAGGGGATAATTATTTTTATATTATTTTATTTACCCATAATTTATTTTATTGAGAAAAGAGGTTACATCAGCTTCTTGGGAGGGAGGCCATGTGGCTCTTGTCTTCATGTAATTATATAAGCATACCTTGGGGGTTGTTTTGGGTCTTCTTCCCCATGGTTCTTCTTCTCCTTCTTCCTTTTACTTCACTCACTTGGGCTAAATTTGTGTGCTCTTGATGTGACCATGTATACAAATGGCTATTTAGGTGGCTCTTGGTTAAGTTTTCTCAAAGCTGTGAATCTTGAGAGTCCCAACATGGAGATTCTTGACTAGAAGCACTGGATCCCTGGAATAATATCGACAGCATGAGGGACTGTGATAGTATATATATCAACATGCTCAAATGATCTCCTTTATAGCCTGGGAAAAGTAGATAACATAGTGAATTCTCAACCTAGGGTCTTCGTCCCAATTGCGATGTAGTATGAATATAGCCATGTGAATATATGTTTTGATGTCAAACATGGTACAAACCACTTGATTACTAGTCATTGAGGTATATCGTTAACAGTGTGAGCGAAATCACCAATGATGTAAATGACTCCCAAGGTACCCTAGTACATTCTAGAAAATGTGAATAAATGAGTTGAGGTTGAACATTCATGGAATCATCTGATCATATGTCAATGATGTAAACCTACTATCTGAAGTGAGGAGGCTTGTCATTGACGCATGCAAGTCCCAAGGTAATAACTAGTTTCTAAGTCTAATTACAGGATAATGTGTTGAATTCGGTAAGAAAATACTCATCGAAGGAGGGACTTGATGTGAAACTTCCCTTGAACATTATGAGGCACGACAACTGACTTGGCATCATTGACTCGACGAGTACCAAAAAAGTAATGTGATGGAAATAAGAGAAATCTTTGACTAGATGAAAAAGTATGGTAACACATGGAATTGGTATGACTCAGAGACAAGCGGATTACCCAACTGTAAGACCAGACACAAAAATGTGCCATGTTCAAGGGTGATAATAGATTCCATAAAGGATTCCCAAAAAATTGACCCACTTCCTTCAATTTTCCCCCCACCCAGATAGATGAGTACCTCTTTTTCATTTAACGAGCTCGAGCAGGATAACACATGCTTCATATAACTCACCTTCAGTAATTTCCTCTTCCCTTATTTAACAAAATGGAACAAGTAAGGGTTAGTTACCATATGGGCCCTTCAATGTGTAGTTTAGTGAGTCCAGAGAAGGAAAAATCGATGGTTTTTGATATTTAGAGAGTCTAAAAATGACTTAAAGGTGAATCCATGGTTGTCCTTTTTCATGATGTTTAGTCTCTGAGGTCCGAAAAAAGTATAAAAAGATACAATGGATAACTCTTCTAATCATGCTTGATTAGAGTGTTCTTTTTTTGTAATTACTCTCGTGAGGCTGAAAAAGAGATAAACTACCACCAGAAAAATGCCCTTTCAAAACTTTTAACGAGTGTGAAAGGAAGCAAGATCACTCGACAATATTTTCATATTTAGAGAGTATGAAAAGAGATTAAAGGAGACTCTAGGGGGTTCCTTTTTCGTATAAACTTTATGAGTCTGAAAAAGTGATAAAAGTATACTCGGTCACATTCTCACGTATTCATGAGAACGATCAAGAACCAAGACTAAGCTCGATAACTTATTCTTACGTATTTACGAGCATGCGAAAGAAAAATGACTAAGCTTGTTCCATAAAAATACTGCTAGATTACGATGGGAATGACATTCGAACGAGGATCACTCCTAGAAACATGTCTCTCTAAAGGTAGGTTTCCCCCAACTTCTTTGGAATAAGATGTCCAGAGGATGGAGATATGCCCCCAAGTGTCGTTCCCTTCGGTGACTCTTTTCTTTACTCATTTAGGTTTCTGGTTACAAATGGAAAAAATTTCACTGGGAAGATGAAAATAAGCTTCAAGTACTCAATCCAAAGTGAGAATCGATTGTAACAAAGGGGGTCTATTTCATTTTTTAACGAGCTTGACAGAAACAATGAATTGTGCTTTTAGCTTCTGTTTCATTTTTTAACGAGATTTCCACAAAGAAGAAAACTATGCTCAAGATCTTTGTTGAATTTTTTAACGAGCTTTCCACAGAGAAGCAAAACTATGCTCAAGACCTCTATTTCATTTTTTAACGAGCTTGCCATAGAGAAGCAAAACTATTCTCAAGACATATGTTTCATTTTTTAATGATCTTTCCACAGAGAAGAAAAAACTATGCTCGTAACCTTTCCTTGATCATGGATTCTAGCAAGACAATTCTTTGCAAGGAATACATGTCAAAGGACAAATGCCAGTCATGGCTTCTAGGAGATCTTCGCTAGATGGAAGAAAATCACTCTGGAAGGAATACATGTCGACGACCTTGATAACGGTAGGGATATTTGGCTCTAATAGACCTATCGAATATATGACCATGTAAACTATTGAATATAATTCAGGAGAAGGGAGATATTCCCTCTTGTGCGGAGTTGAACGAATGGGGCAGGTCGTTACATAATTGACCCGCGACGAGGCAGACATCGTTGGTATGTATAGACCATTCAGGTAAGGTGGATGGTTGACCATCGTATGAGGGTCAATGAATGAAAGCTGGTATATTGTTTCTATGTTTCCATTGTGAGGGAAACACATCACTTGAAAGAGAATGGAGACAAAAGAGTAGACATAGTCTTGCCCAAGGAGTAGGCTAAAGTCCAAGGGATTGTGAACTACCATCACATCGACATAGACCATTTTTCCTCCCAAAGTAACTGGAAACTGAGGAAGGATCCCTAAAGGCTGACTAACTCTTCTATCAAAGGTCGACAGATTATAAGTCACGGGTGGAAGTTGTGGTGAACCAAAAGCTTGCCAAGAATTCATGGATAAGATGCTAATAGAAGAAAATTTGTCTATTATAGTGTTAGGAATATTCCTATCACAAACCTGCATGGTGATTCAGAAAGGAGCGTAAGAAGGAAGACGAGATTCTGTCAAATGATTCCAATTAATAGAAATCATATGAGTGCTTGAAGGGGGTTACATCGAGACGGGTAGAGTGCCCCCTTGTCTGGGTGAATCAATATGAATGAGGTATACTTAATTGAAGTCCTCACTCTTTGAATGAGGAGTGGGATCAATCGATGACAGAACCATATCGACCACTTTGGTTGCATTCTTCAAGGGAGGAGTGGGATCGATTGATGACGAAACTGGATCGACCACTTTGGTTGCAATCTTTAAGGGAGGAGTGGGATCGATTGATGATGGAACTGGATCGACCAATTTGGAACTCTTTAGATGAAGAGTGGGATGAATCGATGATGTAACCAGATCGACCAATTTGTCACTCCTCAAAGGAGGAGTGGGATCGATCGATGACAAAACTGGATCGACCACTTTGTCACTCTTCAGATGAAGAGTGGGGTTGATCATTGATGTAAATGGATCAATCACTTGGGTTTCACTGTTCATATGAAGAGTGGTTTTGATTGATGACAGAACTGGATCAACTAATTGGGTTTTTGCTTCAACCGAGGATGAAACCAAATTGACCACCTGATCAACCAGATTGACCAGTGACGGAACTGGATTGACCAATCCATCAATTATTGATGGTTTGGAAGAAATATTACGATAACCAGTTGGCATTTGAATGTTTTCCAAAATATAAGAAGCCTCGTCCATAACAAGCAAGGAAATTTGACAATTCTCTTCTTCTTACCAACCTTAATGTCACTAGTTGATGGGGTGTCACTAACATGTCCTGTAAGGGTTGATGACGTGGAAGACACATTTATAATACCTTGGGGAGACCAAGGAAATCCCTCAGAAAGTGGTTACCCTTACAAATCCTACAAGGGAATTTGGGTTTAGGATTCTTCGTTTTATACTTGTCAACTTTATCAACAATCCTAGTACGATTAACCATAGTTGGTTTCTTGGATCCAACATGATCTGATTTGGTTGGAGGCTTGGCCCCTTTCTGGTTCTTCTTCTTCTTATGTTTATGTTTCTTCGTCTTCTTATCAACCTACCTACTCACTTTAGAGCTTTCACTAGGAGAAGAAGGAGAAAGGGAAGGAGCCCTAGCAGGTGAAGAAGAAGAAAGGTCAACACTAGATTGATATGTGGGTGGTGTGCTTACTGTTGTAGGAAAATCTACCTGCGGACAAGTAGATCGACCTCTAAGGCTTGACCTTAACCCTAGACAAAAAAATGCTTATCATGGACACTGACTTCCTTTCAAATCTATCTAAGCCTAATGCATGAGAAGGAAGGATAATAGAAGTACCTTTTAACCGATGTTTTTCATTGCACGCTCTGAGTTGCGCTATAATCCTTTTGCTCCTCGCTGAGGTCTGTGGACAAAACGAGATACGACCACTTCCTACTCTACTGACATTAGCTTGAAAACAGGTCTATCACTAAATGATAAGTTCATGTAGTATCATACACGAACTAGAAAGAAACAGGCCAAGCGTGTCATATTAATGAGAATGACGACAGCAGTACTTACAATCGTAGATGTGAATGCGCCAGCTTCGTCAAGTCCTCTTCGTCCAACCCTTGCCTGAGAGATCCACAACCTGGATAACAGCAGCTTCACTGATCACTTCTCTTTGGCTGACTGTCAGTTTCCTCCAAGATCATAAGTTTCATATGTTCAATTCTTCCCCATTTCCAGTCAGCTCCAACACCACTTATGAGATCATAAGTTTGGTGTAATTCTCCATTTTGCAGTTCATACCACTCATGAGATCATAAGTTTGGTATGATTCTCTCTTTCTGTTCCCTTTCTTTCACCATTAGAAGCTTTCTTATATAGCCTTGGAGAGGCTTCAACCTCTTGAGATATCCTTGGGGAAGTTGAGGATTTGCCTCCTTCAGTTGAGGATCTGCCCTAGGATCATGGCTAGACTAGGGATTCGAATCCAACTGCCTTCCAAGAATGAAAAGATGCTTCCCCCATTCATCTCAATAGCTTAACAACCGCCCAGAATAGGTAGCTCTCCCTCAAAGGGGTCATCAGAGCGCTGTAGCACTCCCTGGTAAGCTTTAAGGGGCGCCAACGCCCTCAAAATCTATAGCGCTCCCTCAAAAGGGTCAGGGAAGC
>ML784682.1:297328-307454 GCA_009831015.1 Picea engelmannii
AAGCAATTTTACAATTAAAAAACTATCAATTTTAATTGAAACTAAAATAAAAAAATAGAAAAAGAAAATATAAACAATTTTAATAACATTTAAAACAAAATAAATAAATAACTATTTTACAATTGAAATAACAAAAAATTTTAATTAAAATTAAAACAAAAAAAAAATTACAAACCTACATATTATTAGGGTGTTGTGGGGGGCAATTCTCTCGGCATCACCCGAGCCCCCAGGGGCTAAGCCTTCGTCCCACGAGGCCAAGGCTTAGCCCGTGGGGGTAGGGGTGATTCCTGGCATCACCCGAGCCCCCAAGGGCTAAACACTAGTCCCACGGGGCCAAGGCTTAGCCCGTAGGGGTTGGGGTGATGTCGGGTATCACTCCAACCCCCATGGGATAAACCTTGGTCCCACAAGGCTAAGGCTTAACCCCTACGGGTTGGGGCGATTCCCGACATCACCCCTTCCCCCACGGGCTAAGCCTTGGCCCCGTGGGACCAGGGCTTAGCCACTGGGGTTGGGGTGATGCCCGAAATCACCGCGCATGACACCCAGGACACCCATGTTGGTTGAGTGTCGTGGGTATCCCCAGCCCCTAGGGGTTGAGTGATTCTGGGCATCACTCCCCATGGCCTCCCATCACCGGTGTATATGTTTTTTTTAATTTGTTTGTTTTTTCATAAAATTTTACATATTTTTAAGTTTTTTAATAAAAAAAGTATTTTCTTTTGTAATTTTATGTTTTTTTTTTAATTTTTATTTTTTTCTAAATCAAAATTTTATAGTTTAAGTGTGTTAATTTGTTTTTTTTTAATATATATTCTTAATTGTTCTTTGTGTTTTTTGTTAAATATTAAAAAATAATGTTATTTAACTACAATTTTTTTCCATGTATTGAAGTAAAGGTAAACAATGTGTTAAGAATGGTGTTTTCCACTATATTTTAAAAGTAATGAACAATAAATTAATTAAGAAGACACAATTATATGAAAAATCATAACCTCAAAAAAGTAAATGGTAAAAGATATTTTTAAGATTGAAAGAAGCATGGAAAAATGACTAAAAACACCATTGAATAAAAAAATAATAATAATAATTTGAAAAAAATGAAAATAGATGAACTTGTGACCTCTTAAGAGGAAACACATGTTCTTGACCATTAGACCCGCTCACACTGTATTAATATAGTTTAACTATTATTAATATAATTTAGCTCATATTTAAAACACACTCTTCTCATAATAAATAAAAATAATAATTCATAATAACACACCCGTATTTATCATATCATTTCTGTTCAGTTTATTATATATGTGAACCTGCTCTCCAACATTGAAATCGATAATACAATGTTTCCTTAACAATCGAACACCATTGAAAGTAAAATGACAACGATTAAAACATGAATAAGAAGCATTTGGGATTTTTACGTTACGTCATAAGAGATAAAGGAAAAATAGAATAAAAGTAAATGACAACGATATTTTAAAATCTGAAATCTATTTTGGAACGATATTTTCGAATCGCATCACATTACTCTTATGATGCCGTAGCCGTAAGGTCAAAGTTTTACATCTCTATTCTTATTGTGGCATCATAATTACATGATATTTGACTAGATTTCTTAGATCTATTTAATTATAGAAAGTTTGGATATGTTTAAATCTCATGTGATATATTTAATTTTAATATTATTTATGTTTTGATATATTTTTAATGTCATGTCATATATTTAATTTTAATAATTATTTATTGAGTATGTTAAATAATTTAGTTAATTTTTTTTCTCTCATAATGTTATATGATATGATATGCATGCTTTTAACAATTTTATTTTTTAACAAAATAAACATATTTTAAACATATTTTTTAGGATTTTATTTATAAAATTATATTATTATAATAATTATTATTATTTTATTTTATTTTTTTAAATTTTATTTATAGAATTATATTATCATAATAATTATTTAATTTTAAATAAAATTTATTATTATTATTATTATTATATATATCTATATATATATTCAAACCTAATTTTTAGAAAGTAATATATAAGAGAACATATATTTCTAAGCATTAAAACTACTCAAATTATAATATATATAGACACATACTAAATTAATAAAAAATAAATTATAAAATAAGTATATCTCCTTTAGAATTCTAAGATTCATACAAATTTAATGGAATTTTTTTAATAAAAACAAACATACCTTCCTTTCAGAATTCTATTTATAAAATAGTCTTTTAGAATTTTATTTATAGAAAATTCTATATATGTACAAGTTGTTTTCTTAGAATTCTAAGTAAGAATTCTATTTGTTTTGCCAAGCTTAAAAAAAAAAATAGGCATTGCTAAGATAAGAACAAATTCTAATGAGCTCCATAGTGAAACTAGGAGTTGATCAATTTCTAAAACCCCATGGGATGAAAGAGTGTGTCACATTTGTGACACTAAAAAGGTTGAAGATGAAAAGCACTTTCTCTTACATTGTCGAGCCTATACCCATATTAGATCTCATTTTCAAAATATTTATCACACTATCAACCTTCCTAACCTCTTAACTCAACAAAAGTATGATGATCTTGGAAAGCTTCTCTTAATGCTTTTCGAGCACAAAAACAAAATTCTAAAGAATCGCACTTAAAGTCAGATAGACCAATTCTGTCTTAGTGAACTTTAATAATCATCATCATCATTCATCATCATATATGTAGAAAATTTCATGAAATTTTCATATTCCTGAAACAGCTTTGTCGTTCGTGAATATATACAGAGCTGTCTTGTGTATCTACAGAGTTGTGATGTGTATCTGCTTACTTTTACATCTCTAAAATACAGATAAAACATGGGCTTCGCGATTTATAGTCTTCGAATCACATGTCTACCTTTATTGTTACTCATAATGGGGTCTGGGGTTATTGATTGTTTTAGGGTGGACCCTTTATCCATCGGACTGCGTAGTCATGTTTTACGAAAGCAGCGGCAGGTTCTTGCCCAGTCGAATGAATTCGATTACCAATACGAGACACATAGGTACACACAAATTCTGGACCATTTTACATTTGTATCAGAGGGATCTCGAACCTTTCAACAGAGATATCTTCTCAACAAAGATTACTGGGGCGGTCCGACGAGTAATTCTCCCATATTTGTATGCATGGGAGCAGAGGGAACTATCGAATATCTCATCTACAATGGGGGCTGCGGCATCGTCATGGAGAATGCTCCCCAGTTCAGAGTACTCATTCGACGTCTTCGTCGAGGTATAAAGTTTATTTAAAATGATCGTTTGTTTGATATCCTTCCTCTGATTTTAAAGTATTGTTTTCTTTCTAATTTTTATTTAGCATCGGTATTACGGGGAATCGCAACCGGATTTAATAGGTGACCCATTTCATCCCGTAGCCAATCCAAGCACGTTTGGCTATCTCACTTCCGAGCAAGCGTTGGCCGATTACGCGACTCTGATTACAGATTTTAAGAAGAATTTATCGGCGGAGAACAGTCCAGTGATCGTGTTCGGTGGATCATATGCAGGAAGTAAATAATTTCAATTGATGTTAAAGAACCCTAAATCAAGTTCCAACCAGTTTTCATGTTAAAGAACCCTAACTCAAGATCCATCCAATTATTACTATTTTAAATATGACTGTTTGATTGCAGTGTTAGGTGCATGGCATCGTTTGAAGTACCCACACATTATACTAGGCGCGTTGGCATCTTCCGCCCCAATTCTCTCGTTCCAGAACCTCGTTCCTGATTATAGCTTTCACTCTGTTGTAACAAAGGATTTCAGAGTAAGTTTCGTTCATTCCTCATTATTGTCTCTTAAATTGTTAAATATCTGAGACCTGATGACCGTTTTTGTGTTTAGTAAACAGAGGATGCGAGCGAGAGCTGTTATGCTACAATTAAAAATTTGTGGGGTGAAATGGACAGACTTGCTTCTGAGCCCGGAGGCCTCCAAAATTTATCCAAGATATTGAATACTTGCAGGTAAGCTGAAACTCAATAAGGAATAAAAAATAGAAAAGAAGATTTGAATAAATTAGGCTCGTCTGGTCGACCCTGATCATATTGTTCTCTTCTGTCGTGCTTCTCAGCCATCTAAGTGACATAACGGACTTGCACGATGGGCTACTTAATATATTCGAACAAGCAGCACAGTACGACTATAGTGAGGTCAAAAGAGTAAGTAGTGAATAATTTTAGTACCAGAACAGATCGATTTTATCTCCAATTCCGTATGTAGAGGGCTCATAGATATATCCCAAAAAATGTTCATAATTTAAAAATATATATATATTAAGAATCAAGATGAATATATATTCTTTTGATATGAATTTATGTTTATAGAATTTATCGTTTATTTATTTTTATCTTTATTTATCTATATTTTTAATCTCAATTTCGTTTACTAATATTGCATACTAATTACATATTTGTCAATATTACATAATTGATACATCTAAGTGAGCATTCCATACTAATTAAATGTTATGCTGTAGTATATATATCCTGGAAATAAGTTTGCAGAGTTGGTCTAAAATGGTAGAAAATGTAGATTTCTTGAAAATTAAGATCCAAAATTTTAACATCGTGTAGATATGCGACGCCATCGATAGCGCGATGAAAGGTATCGACATTCTGAGTCGGGTATCAGCCGGAGTCTATTCCTCCTACTTCTGCCTGCCAGTTGTACCAAAATAGTTGGAGTGAGATCCAACTTATTCCACTTATYGTGGGAGAGGTTGAGGGAATATCTCAACCTCCTCCAGCTACCCCCAACATAATCCCTAAACTCTAGGAATCCCTAATGAKTCATTATTATCTAATTGTACCTTCTGCTCAATTTGACCCATGGGATTGGCAGGTTTGATTGCAAATCTGAGATGGGTAATCTTGTTTTTCGTGATTACTAAATTTACTATGAACTGGTGTGCCCTAAAAGGAGATAATCTGTTTTTTTTGTAGATGTGCACTGAAATCGTGTCTCCGATGGCCCAGAACCCAATTAAAACGATGTTTCCCCTAAAATTATTTGATACAAACTCGTATTCAAAAAATTGCAAAAGGAAATATGGAGTGCTTCCCAGGCCCAATTGGGTGACAACTGAATATGGCGGCCATGTATGTTCTAGACGAACGAATCAATATGTATGTGTATAGATTTCACCAAAGCTTTTAATATGTGATTTATAATGATTTGGTTGCACACAAGACATCATAAAAGTGTTGAAACATTTTGGGAGTGTGAGGATGTAATCATTTCACCGCCTGTGTAAAGGTGCATCAGTGGTCGTCTTGACCTTTCAAGACTCAAGGATTGAACACTGATTACTATTTTGTCTTATATTGCTTAAACGGTGGTCGCCTTAACCATTGAAGGAAACCAGACACCATCACCGCCTTGATTAAAATTCTTTAGAAGATCGAAGGGGCAATTTTCTGTGTTTAAAAATACCAGAGTCAAAATTGTAATCAGTGATAACTTAAAAAGCATTTTTGAATTGAATTGGTTATTGAAATTTTTGGAAGTCTGCTCTCCGTTTTTACTTAGTATTTCATTGAGTTTGTAAACTCAGGTTTTGAAGTTTTAACCTCGTCTCATATTGATTTGGAGCATAGAAATTATGTTTTTTGCTTTCGGGACATGTGTTGGCTTACGAAATAGACCCTCTCACTCTCCAAGTGACGAAACCCGAAGTGGGCCCATAGCCTAATCGGATTTCATGATTTGGCGATTGTCGTTGTGTGTTGTTTATGTATCGAGCATTCCCAAACGCCGAAACCCAAAGGGGCCCACAGCCAATTCGCAATTTCACGATTCGACAATTCTTGGTGTGCTTTGTTTTGGTGTCCAGCGTCTATAAACGCTGAAATCCAAAGTTGGGATCTGCCTCCATTTTTCACATTTAGTATCAGAGCCTGCTTATTTCATCCTACAAGCGCTTAATTGATTGCAGATTGTTCCTATTGGTGCACAATTTTACTGAGCTAGAGTTCATTTGATTTCCTTCAATTTTTTTAAATGGCAGTGTCTCGTAGCATTGCTTCTCAGATTCAGGTTCCTATCCTGAGTGAGAAGTCATATGATTCCTGGTACATTCATATGAGGATGATTCTACGTTCTCAGGATTTGTGGACTTATGTTATTGATGATTATGTTGAGCCAGTTGATGCTGCAGTAGAATTGGATCTGTCTAATGTTGACTTTGTTTTGCTGAAGGGAAACAGAAAAAAGGATAACAAGGCTCTTGGATTAATCCAACAAGGATTAAATGAATCCATTTTTATGAAGATTTCTAGTGCTGCATGTTCGAAGATGGCTTGGGACATTCTTGAAACCTATTATCAAGGAGTGTCCAAGGTGAAAACAATGAAGTTGCAGAACTTGAGAAGGGATTTCAAAAATATAAAGATGAAGGATAATGAAAGTGTTGATACTTTCATGACTCAAGTAATGAGTGTTGTGAACCGGCTCAGGCAATATGGAGATGATGTTGAGAATAAAATATTTATTGAGAAAGAACTGAGAAGTTTGCCCAAAAAGATTGAACCTGTTGTGGTACCCATAGAGGAATTTAAGGATTCAAGTCTAATGCAAATTGATGAGTTAACTGGTTCTCTTGTTGCTCATGAATCTAGGCTATCTAGATATGAAGAAGGATCATTGGAGCATGCTTTCAAATATCAACTACATTTTACCAGAGGCAAAGGCAAAGGAAGGTCTTATAATTATGGAAGAGGAGGTCGATTTTTTGGTCGAAGGGACAACAGAGCTGAATCAAAGTCTGAGCAGAAGTTCCAGCAGAATCCTCCTACTTTAAGAGGGAGCAACAACAAACCTTGGCAACAAGAAAATCAGAGGTATGATAAAACTAAAGTACAATGTTATTATTGTAAGAATTTTGGGCATTTTGCTAACAAATGTTGGAAGAAACAGGCAGATGTTGGAAAGAAGTCTGCACTTATCAAAAATTTGTCTGAGGATCATCAAAATCCTGTGTTTTTTACCTCTAATGTCACTCTGGAAAGTGCAAATGATATTTGGTTTTTGGATAGTGGTTGCAGTAACCACATGACTGGTAATAAAGACTTATTTTCTTCCATTGATACTAGTATTCAGTCTGAAGTCAAACTGGGAAATGAATGTAAAGTTACAGTCAATGGTAAAGGTATATTTCAAGTCTACACTAAGAAAAATAAAAAAAGAAATATTGATAATGTTTACTACGTGTCTGGTTTAAAATGCAATCTCATTAGTGTTGGACAGTTGTTGGAGAAAAAGTAAAGAGTATTCTTCAAGAATAAGGTATGTACAATATATGATAAGTTACCCAAAAAACAGTTGATTGCAAGAGTAGAGATGACCAAGAATAGAATGTTTCCACTTGTTATGAGAAATGATTTGAGTGGTTCTTTGAATGCTTATAAAGATGGAAGTTTAGATGAATCTTTGTTATGGCATTTCAGATATGGTCATTTACATTTTGGTGGCTTAGATCTGTTACAGAATAAATAGATGGTAAATGGGTTACCTTGTATTCAACAACCTACAAGCTCTTATGAGAGATGTATACTTGGAAAACATCACATAGAGAAATTTGTTTCAGGTGTTTCCTACAGAGCAAAAGCTCCATTTGAAATTGTCCACACAGATTTATGTGGACCTATGCAAACACCTTATTTAACTGGTTGTGTTTACTTTATGACTTTCATTGATGATTTTAGTAGGAAGACTTGGTTGTATTTGTTGAAACAGAAATCTGAAGCCTTTAATATTTTTAAGAAGTTTAAGTCTATGGTTGAGAATGAGAGTGGTCAAACCATTTAAATATTAAGGTCTGATAGAGGAGGTGAATACAAACTTAATGAATTCATTGAATTTTGTGATTTTCATGGAAGTAAAAGGCAGTTTACTACTCGATATACTCCACAACAGAATCGAGTGGCCGAAAGGAAGAATCAGACCATCATGGATATGGCTCGACGCATGTTGAAAGAGAAGCATCTTTAAAATGAATATTGGGGAGATGCAGTTCTTTGCTTTGTTTTTATCTTGAATAGAAGTCCAACCAATACCATGAGGGATCATGTACCTCAGGAAGCCTGGGATGGTAAGCCTTGCAATGTTTCTCATTTCATAATTTCTGGATGTGTTGCATTTGCACATGTACCAACAGAAATGAGGAAGAATTTTGATGACAGAAGCGAGAGATATATCTTTGTTGGATACAATGAAGAGTCTAGGGCATATAAAATCTACAATCCCATCACCCAAAAATATGTAATCAACAGAGATGTTCAATTTAAATAAGATGAAGCCTGGGATGGAAGTATTGACAAATCAATTTCAAAGGGAGTTGTGTTACCCCATGAAGATGATGATGGAGTTGAGAAAGCTTAAGGAGATGGACATATGGTTCCTCATGCACATACACCTGTAGCAAGAATTCCAATAAGGCAAGCATCAGATTTCAACCCATCTCAATTTAGAACGCCCAGAACTCATGAGCGTGGTGAACCATCTGGACATGGTGGACATCAATCAGGTTCACAAGTAAGTAGTGAGTCAAATACCACTTTAGCTTCATTAAAAGACATATTTAAAGGACAGAAGACTAGAAGCTTAAGAGAATTGTATGATCAGAATGAAGAAGTAGATCAGATTTCAAATTTAGCATTAATGGTATGTGATCCTGTAAGTTTTGATGAAGCTGCTAAAGAGGATGTCTGGATAAAAGCAATGGATGAAGAGATTAATTCCATTGAAAGGAATAACACTTGGGATCTTGTCAACTTACCTGAAGGCAAGAAAAGTATTGGTGTTAAATGGGTTTATAAGACTAAGCTGAATGGAGATGGTGAAGTTGAAAAGTACAAGGCCAGACTTATAGCTCAGGGGTTTAGTCAGCAACCCGATATTCATTACAATGAAACATTTGCTCATGTAGCTAGAATTGACACCGTGAGGATGGTCTTAGCTATTGCAGCTCAAAAAAGATGGATCATGCATTAGATGGACGTCAAGTTTGCATTCTTGAATGTATATTTGGAAGAAGAGGTTTATGTAAGACAACCTCTAGGTTATGAGATTGATAAGCATAGAGATAAAGTTTACAAGTTAAGGAAGGCTTTATATGGATTGAAGCAAGCATCCAAAGTTTGATATAGAAGGATTGATGAATACTTGATCAGTGTTGGATTTAGCAGAATTCCAAGTGAACCAACTCTGTATACAAAGGTAAAACATAAAGGTGAAATTTTGATTGTTTGTTTGTATGTTGATGACCTAATTTTTACAGAAGATCTATCTGTAGATGATTTTAAAAATGTCACGAAAACAAAGTTTGAGATGACTGATTTAGGATTGATGAAATCTTTTCTTGGAATTGAAGTGGATCAATCTGATGATGGCATTTTCATTTGTCAAACTAACTGTAGTGTAGCAATTGCTCTGATACCAATTTGTAGTGTACCAATTGTTCTGATACCAATTTGTAGTGTACCCTTCACTACCCAGGTTCACCCAACCTCACAGTTTACCATTCCTTACATGGAATTATAAGAAAATGCATTAAAACACAATTAAACACACTTAAATTACAGAGTGAAAATATATCTGGGTACTGCTATAATTAAATGTTCCATAGCATTCATCATTCATTCATTTACACAGCGGAGAACATGATACAAAACAGCACAGTCAGGTTCAAATGTAATAAATCATAATTCAGAATACTTATCTTTTAACAGCTGGAGAAATCACCAACCAAGTGCAGGCCTTCCACGAACCTCCCAGCCTTAGACCACACTGTTCATCAGCTCAACAGTAGGTCACCCCCGAGCTGGGACTGAGCTCCACCCCCGGGCAAGGAATCTAGACTGAGGCTGAGGTTACAGGGAAGATGACACATTCACATTAACTAGGAAGTAGTTCTCCCAGGAATCTCCCACGCTCACTACACACAGAACTTCATTCCCCACATGCCTGTTCCACCCCAGGAGAGTGCACCTTCTCTGTCACCTAGACAGTCCTTCGGCTGCCAGTCTCCCTTACCTTGGGTTACAGGAACAGACCAGACCAGAATTCTCTGGGCTCTATGGCAGCTACAGGGG
>ML784683.1:2074-16214 GCA_009831015.1 Picea engelmannii
TATTAAAATAATGATATATTTTTCAGATCATTATTTGAAATTTTGTTTTGTGTATTGCAATTTTTTTAACCAAAACACATATGTGTTCTCATTTCCATTGTCCATATCGATGCTCTTCGAGTTATTTAATGCACCAGTGCTCTTGCCGATACGTTACACATCGGTGTTCTTGTAGATACTATACACATCGATGATTCTAACTAAATAATGCATCGATATGCTACAAAATAAATATAGGATTTGATATCAGATTAAAAATTTAAAGAGGAGGAGTAATGGTATGCAAACATTCACGACTCGTTAAAAATTGTAACATTTTTTCCAAACACGTAGAGGTGGTTATGTACATGCAGAATCCAAGTAGATATATGCCACCACACAATATTCCATATATCACTTTTAAGACTATACTTCATTATTCTATAACACACTTAAGACATCCCTACGTGTCACTTTGCACTTAAAAATAATTGGCAATTCCCAATTCCCATTTAATAATAATAACAACATGTGTAAGACATTATTAATGCATTGTTTAAAAAATAGGGTATATCTACACAAGTTGAACACCTTGAGACAACCGCTTATACACACAAATCAAATATTAGTACATTCGTGTTTGTGTGGTTGAAATCCTAAAAAATGTTAATAATTTATGGCCCCAACCAACATGGTTACTTGAGGCAATTTATTAATGCAAAAAAATTAAATATATGAATATATCTTAACAATCGGTCATCAACAAATGACCCTCTATGCTCTTTAAATATAGATCATGGACCAATCAAGTGTGAAGTCACAAACATAGTCTAAACGTTCTACATTTTTTTTTGACCATTTTCTGTCATATTTTCTGATCAATTTTGCTTGAAATCCAACCAAAAATTGTTGGAATCATAGAATTCAGTTGTTAAATCCACATAATTTGAGTGGTACAAGGGTTTTTCAGGGCGCTGAATCCATTTGTACATTAAAAAATGTAGTTTAACCAACAAAAAAACAACGATTTCACCAACAATTGTATTGTCGAATTTAAGTGATGGTTGTCGGAAATGATAAAAAAATGTAGAACGTTTAGACTACACCTTAAGTCAAGAATCAAGTGTCATTGATATATAGGATAAGATGAACTATCCAATCACTTTATGCCTAGGGCATAATCGTGATTGTCAATTTAGTTAGTTACAAAAGCACACTAAAGAAGCTTACTTTACCTAAACACACATTAGACCAAGTTGCTCTTAACATCCTAAGTGTCTAATTACACTAACATCGCCCCTTAAGGAAAACATGGGATAAGACTGAAAGATTTACAAAGGTGACATAATAGGAGAAGGAAATAAACGTTAAAGCTTACCCCCGCCCCCTCTCGATGACAACTTCTTAAACTCCCAACATAGCTTGAAGATTTTTGAAAACTTAGCTTATGTAAGGGTCTTTCTGAAAATGTCTGCAACTTGATCATATGTTCGAGAATAGAGCACTTTGAGGATGCAATCTTGAAGAAGCCTCTTGATTAAGTCCATGTGTAGCTAAATGTGTTTGCTCCGTTGATGTTGCACTGGATCTTTGGCAAGCCAAATGGCAATCTGATTGTCACACGAAAGTGTGGTTGGATGCTATTGTTGGAATCCAAACTTTGAAAGGGTATGTTAAATCCACAAGGCTTCTTGACCAACATGGGTTGTTGCTCAATACTCTACATCTGCTAAAGAAAGAGCAATGGCACTTTGTTTCCTAAAAGTGCAAGTGAAATGTCTAGAACCAACACTGAAAACATAACCTCCAATAGAAGTTTGATCATCAGGGTTGTTGGTCCAATTGGTATAAGTGAAAATAACCAACAAAGGAGTCCCCCCTTAGTTGTATTATATTCCAAACTAAAATGTGCCCCGTATGTATTGAAGTATCCTATTTGTTGCTTTCCAATGGCTTTCATGGGGTGTTTACATGTACTAGGCAACAAGACCAACAACAAAGTAAATATTAGGACAGGTGCGAGTCAAATACCAAAAGGCTACCAACTAATTGGCGTTACAAAGTGTCATCCACCTCACTCACACAAAACAAAGATTAGTGCACCTGTGTTTACGTGGTTAAAACCCTCAAAGAGGGAAACAATTCATGGTCCCATCAACATGGCAACGTGAAGCAACATTTTAATGCAAAAAGAAAATAGATTGCACAATCATCTTTCAACAATTGATTGTTTGAAAATGACCCTCCGTGCTCTTTAGATAAATATAATGGACCAATCGAGTGTGAAGTCATGGATCAAGTGTTATTGATATCGAGGAGAAGAAAAATCGTCATATCACTTTATGTCTAGAACATAATCACGACTATAAGAATAGTTAGTTACAAAAGCACACTAAAGAAACACACTTGACTTAAAAACATATTAGACCAAGTTGATCATAACTAACTCTCACGTGTCTAAATATCCTAATACGAGCACTCATTTTCATGGCTTTAGAATTTAGATTTTAGACTCCATCTTATTATAATGCATTTAGACTTCAAAAAACGACACAAAATTGACAACACAAATAGTGCATTTCCTAACATCAAAGACTATTTAACTACATTGACATTTGCATTTCAAATTTTTTTTATTCGTATCAATGCTTAATGGGTCCAAGGTTAACATGGATCTATGCCAATGGAGAATATTACAAATTATTTAAATGCGGTAATATAAGAGAAATATACATCAATAAAGAGATATATGTCGACTCGAGATCGAAGTATTGACATCAACTATCTTTTTTTAATTTCTTTATGATGCTATACATATACACACAAACACAATGCTGATCATCACCCCACCCCCTTTCTATAAAATGTGTCTCTCAACCCAATGATGAATCAAGCTTTTGGAGTCCCAAGTCACGGTGAGAATCTTAGTGCCTAATAAACATCGAGATATGTTTGAGCCCTCATCATCCCGATGCAAAAGAAGGAAGAGAATGATATTTTATAATTGTCAAAGCTGTTCCAAGATTCCACAAGATAGCCATATTCAATTGTTGTTATTCATGCTATTATTCACACGTACACATGCCACACAAAGGAGGTAGGGGAAGGTTAAGCCAAGAAACATAATCACCCTGCAACCAAACAACTATTATGTTAGTAGAGGGGCACTACGTCTTTGCATGCACATGCTGACATAAGGATCATGTTATATTGAGGCTTATATGATGTCGTGGACCAATGTGTGATAGGAGGAAATGTAATTTTATAAGAGGAAATGTAATTTTATAGCTGCATAAACTATTCCAAAAAACCACAAAATAGATGTATCTAGTGCTATTATTCATGTTATTATTATTATTATTATTGTCATTCACATAAGACACTTTTTTTTTCCACAAGAAAATTGCACATTATATTAAGATATATAATCAATTTACATAGTCGAAAAATACCAATACATTCGAAGGCCTTGCCTTATGCTTTCTCCACCAAAAGTTCAACTACAACTCGTATCAAAATACAAAAGATACCACTATGCCACCATGATCACTGTCCAAAAAGGCGCCAAAAAATAAAACACAACCCGAATTACCCAAGATCAAGAACTTTCCTCAAATAGTTTTGTCACTACTTCCATACCCCATGATAGCCTCAAATAAACACATAGAAACAACAATTTCAAATAGGAGATGGTAGTACATCTTTAAATAAAATCTTGGTCCATCATAACCACCATTCCACTAATTTTATGTGATGGCTCCAGGACACTCAAACACTTACATAAGACACTTACATAAGACACTTACATAGTTCACATAAAAAGGAAGAAGAAAGTTTAACCAACAAACATAATTATCCTAAAATCAATCAACCATAATGTAGTAAGCCACAACTACCTTTATAAACATCTCCAACTAAAATTTAAAAAAAAATTCATTAAAAAATGTACTCTCCATGAAAAGCCGAATCCTCTTATCCTACCAATTTGCAAAAGTTTGAAATTCAAGCCCCAAGATGATAACATAGTGATGATAATGACTACTTTAATCCTATTAATCTTAGGAGTCTTCGAGGGTGTTAACATGAAAAAGCTAAAAAGCCTTAAAAGGCTCATATAAAAAGATCATGAAAAAAAATAACAAATAACTTCGAATCAAATCAAACTACAAACTACATAGTTGGTTAGTTTGGCTAGAATTTCAAAGCTTTCCATTGTTCATGGGAAAAAGGCAGGCTTCTTATCTTTTATTTTAATTTTCCCTCCCACTTCAACTAGGATACTCTCAAGGTCTCCATAGGGTCATGTGCGCTCCTTTCTCTATTGGTTCTGTTTCTCTATTGGTTCTGTTTCGTGGTTTCTCTGCAAAGAAGCAACAGCAGCAAACATCTCAGGTGGGTTCAGCGGAATAGGCCTGGAAAATATCGAAATATCGATCTGGTCTGTTGTTGTTAAACAATGGGGGGCTCTGCACCACACATCCCTGCTGATTTGAGAAAAACCATACAAACAATAAAAGAAATTATTGCAGGGACTCATTCCGACGAAGAAATATATGCAACCCTCAAAGAATCCAACATGGATCCCAATGAGACCGCCCAGAAGCTACTAACTCAAGGTAGCCCTGTCTCTGCTTTTTCTTCATACTTGGATTTCGGCTAATTTATACATTCAAATTTTGTTCTGCTGGAACAGATAAGAATTGACTTCACTTGCTGTTCACCGCACAAAACTGCATCTCTTACCTTTTTGTACCTCTTTGGTTGTTTTTTATACTGCCTTTAGATAGCTGCTCTGTGGTTGTTGACCTTCTAAGTTCTTTTGAATATTGGAACACAATAAGCTCAATCTCCCCAAGGTGGGCTGGGCTGCCAGTTATATCTCTGTTTGTTATTAGGGTATGGTGAAGTGCATTTTATCGTCTTTATTGCTCTAGATGGGCACTGCAAGTCTCTGCACTTCTTACACGTCCTTGTACTCTCGTTAAACTATGATGTAGAGCGAAAGAGCTTAATGGATATCATCTCAAGGGCTGCTTTCCACACGGAAGTTATTCAAGCTAAGAGTTGAAGGGACTTCATACTGCATTCTGTCAAAGTTTCTATAAACCATAAATTTGAGCAAAGAGAACTAAATATTGCATTGTCTAAAATTACCATTCGAGCTGTTCAATAATTCTATAACAGCATATACTTCTTTGGTTTTTCGGTTGGGCGAACCCCTTTTTAAGATAGGAGAGCGTCGAAATCCTTTATTATATCAGCTTTTCAATCCTATGACCTCTGGCTATAAAATTGCGGCTGGGGTAGCTTTTCTGTCAAATTCACCCATGACCCTATTTTTGATACGAGGGTTGGACTCCTTTATTATATTGGCTTTTATTATGACCTTTGACTATGAAATTGGGACTTAGGGTAGCTTTTCTGTCAAAGTCACCCGACTTGCACTGGGCCTCATCCACAAACTTGTCCAGTTAACACTGCAGCATAAAACTGTTGACCACAACCCACTTGACCTATCCTTCTTTTCCATTGTTGGCCAGGAAAAGAATGTATTAAAATTTGGAATAACCAAATTGCGTAAGTGTCAAAAGGGATCATCACTCTTCCCAATATCCATTTCAATAATCATAGCACATCTAAAGCAAATTATTTTATTTCATCAATCAACTATTCTAACAAGTTTAAAGGGGCCCAATAGTTGGCTCATGATTTTATAACATTAGGCAGTTGCTCTGCAGTTATATTCACCCTAAGCGTGTCTTTTTATATGCTAATTTTTGCATTTATTTTTCCAGGTTAGCTTGTTAGTTACATATCAATTATAATTTGATCAGTCGTTTTTGATATGGATTTTTATAATGCCTTGTAATGTCCTATAAACATTGCAGATCCCTTTCACGAGGTTAAGAGGAAGTGGGAGAAGAAAAAAGAGGTAAGGTCATGCTCAGTTGGTACAGGATTTGTTCTCTACTTCAAATCTTTTCCCATCCCATGGAGTATTATCATCATTCATTCTTACAACTTATTGCTATAGTTCACAATGCTTGTAGTATGATTGCACATAATTAATCACATCGTTATGCTTGCCTTAGTGTGAGATTTATATCTACAACGTTTTCTTTTTTTTGCTTTTGTTGTGACTCGTTTGATATTTTTCACAAGCTCATTTCTCCTCCATCAAAAGAGCAAATCCAATCCTAAAACTCTGTATGTGGTTTCTCCTATTAAGCTTTTGCATTGGAATTTGCCTTAAAGTATTTTTTGAAATGATAAGGTAGTATGGCAATTTTCCGTAGAGAGTTGTTGACTAACCATTTGTGTTTTATTATTATCATTTAGATTAGGCTTAAATATTTCAATAAAGTAACATCATTTGAACAAGAATCCTTTTGATTCATTGTCAATTCTAGAATGAGACAAAAAGCCAAAGTTTATAGAGGATGATAGTAGTGGGATAATTTTCATGTATCTGTTGGAATTTCTATTTACTACAATTAATGCAAGTTCAAAAATTCCACCTCAACCTTGAGGTTTCTCGATTCTACTTCCTGTGAACTTTCAACCCGAGGGTTGAGTCTGAAATATAAATTACAGCAGCATATAGTATATGCTGCACTTCTTTTCAACCAAATACACAAGGAAGCTGTCCAAAAAAAATATCACACAAATGTACTACAAGGGAACAATGTTTCTAGCTCTTAGCGCACACTTT
Source organism: Picea engelmannii (assembly GCA_009831015.1). Taxonomy (NCBI): domain Eukaryota; kingdom Viridiplantae; phylum Streptophyta; class Pinopsida; order Pinales; family Pinaceae; genus Picea; species Picea engelmannii. The sequence continues at coordinate 8,766 of ML784683.1, forward strand.
CCAAGCATATAACAGATCTAAAAATAACTTATTACAGCCATAAATCCCCCCCTAGCTTCTATATGTTTGTTAAATCATTGAACAAAATCTGCTCAATGTTATGTCAAATCAGCATGCGTAACCAGCACTAGAAACTACTCAATCATCATGAGAAAATAAGTTGAAAATCAGATCTGCAAATACACAAAGTTTACAGCAAGGAACTCTTCATATATATAGAAGATGAAGTTACAAGTACATACTCACAACTTAATACTTGTTGGTACAAGTCATGCTCTCCAAACCCTAGCTAGGGCATCCACCATAAATAGCAAACCTTAGCCATCAACTTCTCCTAGGTAGGAATCACTCCCAACCAAAGCTTGTTACTCCACCAAATATCAACAACAAGCAAGTATACACATCGACAAGTCCTCTTTGGCACCTACACTTGCATCGCACAAGTGTACAAGAGAAAACAAAATAGTCTTCCACTATCTTCTCCACATCAAGCACTCCAAGTAGTACCAGGCTTCCAAATGCCACAAAACCGCAGTCTTTATTTTCACAAGAACTACTAGAACAAGTGCTCCCTTTGCTCCTCTAAGGTTTCTCCCAAACACTAGATTGCCTTATCTTCTTAGGGCAAACCCTAACCCTAGTTTTTTCCCCTGAATCAACTCAAGAACCCTAGCGCTCAAAACAAAGAGAGCAAATCACAATGAAGAAGAGTACAAGTGAAAGAGACAAGTTCTCTCCATCTCTCACATCTCAATACAAGTATGTGATTACAATGATGATGAAAAGACTTTCTCCTTCCCTTATTTATATGAAAGGTGAGGGAGGCCAACAATAATAAAGTGGACCATTTCCATAATAAACAATCTAACTAAACACTAGATAGGTCCACATGTGAAGTGCTCCAACTCTAATTGACACATGTAAAGCTCCAAGGTATGCACATCCACCAAGCAAGGGTCCCAAGGCGAGCGCTCCACAAGAAGTGTCTAATGCTCCTCTTCTAAAGACGTCCAATGCTTTAAGGCTCCCTCCTCAACCATTTGTACCTATGAGTCCACCACATGATCACTCCTCAACCCAAGCTGTCAATTACAAGCATCCATGCAAGTTACCAAGTGTTCCATGCTACCTAGGGCTCAACGCCCTCCTCCTCGATGCTCAACGCTCCTCCTTCAAATGGGTTGTCCTCCCAAGAAGGCAACCAACCTCCATGTGTGTGCCTCTTGAAGAATGGCACCAAGCCACATAGGTCTCCAACCTCCTAAGGAAGTGCTCCACATAAACATCAAGCCAAACAATAACAATCCATGAGTAAGATATCTCTAGTGTGCATGTCCATCACTGTATAACCAAGGGTAGTCAACACAACATGCACTCCTCCGCAAGCAATAGAGAGTATGGCAGTGTGCCTCCATTTGTGCACCATCAATCTACCAAAACATCCTTAAAGTATGTGCAAGGTGCTAGATCCATGGAGGAAAGAGTCAAAATAGTCATGTATCATCATCAACCACATGACAAGTCATGCAAATGATATGCCAACTCATCAAAGAAGGGGGGACGTCCTCATCAAAATGCACCAAGTGTGTGAAATGCCTCTCGGGCAACACCAAGTCATCATGAAGAAGGAAAGTGCTCCACATATAATGATAGTCCACCTCAACATAAACCCATGCAAGTGTCAAAACCCTTCACATAAGCTAGGCAATTCAAGCACTAAGCCTTCAACTAGGTCAAAGTGTGGTCAAACCATGGGGTCTTCACTCATTGAATTTATGACATAGCACGTGCGTTCATGGGATATTAAAGGATACCCTTGATTTCACTAGATATTGATAAATACCTCCCGGAATCTTTTTGTTGAACCCCCCCGCCACCCAATAAATCTTTCCAATAAAAAACCCCTATTTTTACTAGATACCCCTTTTTATACCTTCCAATACCTATAAAACCCCCCGTACCCTCATCCTTCACAAATACCTACAATATATTGACTTCATTTTTCATAATTAAAAAACCCCCCTTTATGAATGAACATGATAAGATATTAATCAATAAGGTGAAACCCTCGTGGTTCAAACTAGCCGTTGGAAATGCTAGAATCCTCTACAGATGTGTGCACAAGGTGAGCGCTCTACCATAAGTGATAATCCATGATACCAAGATGCAATATAAGTTCCTAGTGTCTCCATACAAGCAAGGGCGTTCTCACCTCAAGGCTCCAACAAAGCTAGACCATGTCAAATCACCCCAAAAAGAATTTGAAAATAAGTGAAAGCAAGGGGGAAGTGTCAAGCACTCTATGCCATTATGATGCCAACCAAATGAAGATGTCGATGCACTACCAAACTAGCCAAAAAGTGTTAGGGCGTTCCATCAAGGGAGTCATATAATCATTTAGCAAAAATGATGGCTAGAACATCACATGACCAAGCACAATGCTTTCTTTGTGATAAACAAGTATACCAAGCAAAACACCATCAAGACACCCATGACTACATCATCTCATCAACTATCAACGGGGGCATCAAAATCATCCAGTGAACTCACAACCCCTAGGCCATCCAGAGTTCCATCAACCTGTAAACTTGCCTTTGTGATAACAATCACAAGTGTTTGTGATCAAAATCACAAGTGAAGCGTCATGCAAAATGAGGGGCAACTCCTTCGAAATTGCTACCTGAATTCTCACTGTCAGGAAAATGAAAACACAATACATGAGGGGTGTAAAATGTATGAAATCTTATTGAAACATAGTCAATCGATACAATGTGCCCAATCACCTTTAACTACCAACACTAACTACTATATAAACTTAATTTGTCACTTGAAATTCATGACCTTTATTACACATCATATATCAAGACTCCTAACATATTATTGAGTGTTACTTATTCTAACGACCCCCATTTAACACAAAATACAATTTTTTATTTCTCCTCAGAATACATAACAACAACTAAAGAATGATTCAAAATTTGAAGGATATCTTTGTTCATTCTTCATCAATGAAACACTATTCTAGTTTTGAGAATTTTGTAGGTGCTCAATCTGATTTGCATCACCCTCTTTTTGAAGATTTATTCTCATAGCCAATCTCCTATTCTCAAACTGTCATCACCCTCTTTTTGCTATAAAGGTAGAAGACAATTGAACTCCCCTTGCCAATCATTTGACTGTGCATCCTTACTAAGTCCCATTCATCCAGAGTTTGAATTGTGAAGTTGTTGATCAAAACAATTAAACATCACCAAATTTATCATCATCATCCTTTTTGTTTTTTTTCCAAGGAAAATATCTGTGTTTTTATTAATATAACAAAAGTATATAGTTAGATGCCCATGGCATTCATAAGCGCTGTTGAGACCTTTACATGACATTCCTATGTCCGCTCCATCGTCACAAGAAAACTGAAGTTTGTTTCTCTTTAGTTACATCTGTAGCCTCTTCAAAAAAAAACAAAAATGCTTCAAAGTACATTAACCATTAATCCAGTAAACTATGAAAGTTCATCATTATACGAAATCTGAGATAAAACACTGAAGATACTGAAGTTTAGGTCCATGGTTCATGGTTATATTCTGCAGTGTGCTCATTTTGGATTATTGAAATAATCCAGGTTCCTCGGTCCAAGCCAACTCTAGTTTTTGAGAGACCGTTTGCAACACTGTTCCTGTCCATTTGAATATGAGACAGAGATGTATATATATGAGAAAGATTTAGGTAGATTGTGAACTTCATCATACAAGGGTCGTAATGTAAAATTCTTATGGCATTTTTTTGCACATCCATTTGATAACCAACGTTGAGTCTCCAAAGATTTGTAATTGGGTTACACCAAACTCTTGTGCTAGTTTTAGAAGTAGCTTTAAAGTCATCATTTCATAAAAATTATTGGTTTCTTGACCAATTCTCGCTTTAAAAGAAATACTGTGATCAGAGAATAGGTATAGTATGCCTCCCGAACCTCCCTTAGAGGAATTCCTCTGTGAAGCACCATTGAAAAAAGCCCATGGAATATTTTTATTAATTTCCACTTCACCTTGCCTAGGAGGGATAGCTTTTTCCTGCAACCGTGGATAGGCATTTAAAATATTTATGGTCTGTACAACACATTTGAGAAGGAGTATCTTTTTGTCTTCAAACAACTTTAGATTTCTGGCAAGCCATACTCCCTAGGCTATTTTGAGAGGTAGTGCTTTGATCTTGAAAGTCTCCTTTCTGTTGCATCATGTTTTGAAGGCCTCTTCGAGACTTATTCCTTCCTAGAATTTCCTAATCCTTATTAAAATTTCCACCTTTTTCCATACCTCCTTGGAGTATGGACATTCCATCATGAGGTGAACAATAGTTTCTTCTGCTTGATGACATCGACAACACTATCCCGGCCCTACAAAATTCCTCTTCTAGAGAACATCCCATGTGGGTGCCTTGTTGAATAAACTCAGCCACATAAAGATCTTGTTTTTTGTGGGACATTTTAATTTCCAAATAATTTTCAACCACTAGATCTGCTGGTCTTCTCTTCCTTCTAGAATGTGAATGGCATTAAAGCCTTCTTAGGACATATCACAAATTATAAAGGATTCATTAAGACTTTTGTCGAGATTAATAACTACTTGAGTGGCTTAACAAGCAAGAATGTTCCATTCCAATGGGGTGGAGTTCAACAACATGCCGGTCCCTTGTGTTGATGTTCTTGAGATGATGCTTTGTACACATGAAGTTGTCTACTAATAATTCATTCATATATTTACATTTTTTGCGGCTGTATTTGATTGTGTTTATGTGTGCTCTAAACTTTGTGCACGCGTTCTTCTTGTGTTGGGCAACTAAGAAAATTACTCAATCCAGGAGTCACCCATTTTTTACTTCAATGCTGTCTAGAATAAATGTGATCAACTGTTATTCATTTATTGTTCGTGTTACCTCCTGGATCTGCACACAATATAAGTCCAATCTTCTAGGTACAAACCTTAGGGCAATTCTTTGAAGTCCTACCGACACTCACCTGAGTAGAACCTCCCTTCACTTTAGGTTGGCTCTCTTCTAGCACAAGGGGGGTTTCCTTACATCAAATTACTAATCTGTTTATTAGCACAGATCTGAAAATCAGATTAATGATTTGTGTGTTTAGTGATCTTCTTTAAATAAAGGGTGAGAGACAAGTAAGATTGAGTGCCTTGCCATTTGGACAAATGGAGTCAAAGCATTACTTGATGAAGAAGTTTGTGGTATGAAGGAGAAATCAGCAAGTTATGTTCTACATGAACATCACCAATTAACTCAACCACATTGATGCAAAGAACTATATGATAAGCTCATTAAAATGCTCTGTCATTTACCAGCTCAAAACCAACCAGCAGATGTTGCAATCAATAAAGTAAAGAGATTAGCAACAGCCATCAAATAAGAGTGAGCAACAGCCTTAATCTTCATTGACAATACTGATTACATCAAGGGACAAGGAGGGCATGAATACCTCTCCAAAATGTTCTTCTCTAGCATCCAAAACAAGAAGTATGTAACAGATCTGAAGATAAAGATATATACCAGTAGAATTTGATATGGCAGCCCTAGCATCAGTATGATCTATACTCCAGCAAAAGATAATATAATTCACCCAAGCTTTTCCTCCTTCTAACCTGCAATGTTACAATAACCTTGGCCTTCTTAAGGGAGATTTTCTCCACTTGAACTTCTGATTTGCAAATGAGGAGAGCTCATCCTTTTATAGCCTTTTTTCCTCATCTAATTTTACAAAAAAATATTACTTAGAAAAGTCTAGAGAGCCTTAGATTGCTTTTTTTTTTCTTCTAAGAATATTAATAAAAGATTACGAGAAGGGTCTAGAAATGCCACTTGTCCTCTTTAACATGAACAAAATCTTGAATATGCTTTTCTTCTTGGATAAATGTGATGCTCTAGGACCTTCCAGGCTGAGCTATCCCTTCTAGATAACCACCACTTAACTATCCTCATAAATTGATAATAGGTGCCAAGTCAAAGAGCACGTTCTTCACGGTAGGGAAATACTCCTCCTTGGGATGATAAAAGAATGCCAGACATCTTCCTTAGAGCTAGGGCATTCCTTCAAAACCTCCTTCAAGTTGGGTGCTTAAAAAACGGCTAGGTTTGCGGCAAATTTGAAATCACTGTAACTCCCTCAATATTGGTTAGATTTTCTATTACGACCACAATTATGAAATGCTGCAACCACTCTGCGCCTACTAGCACTGATCTAGTGGCAATTTGGGCACTTTGTGAAAAGATATCTGCTTAGGATGGTGGACATTGCTAAGAAACTCTTTACGAAGTGGATCTCATGGACTTATGTGCCCTTACAATGAGGATCTCATAGAACAACATGCCAGACTGGGTGTTCCTCTCCAAAAATATGCAAGGACAATTGTAAGTACATGCCAAGTGTAACCTCCTCCCTTGGTGCACCCTTCAAGAAGCTCATCTTCCAATGATGTACATTAAAATAACAACAAAGGAGTCAATGGAGTGCTCCTCAAGATGGGGTTCCACCTTTCCCTTGTGATAACAAAAAGATGCCAATTGTCTTCATGTAATGCGTGGTGCTCTCCTAAAAGCTTAAATGGTGTGAAATGCCTCCAAATGCATAACTTATGCCCTGGGATATGCGACATGCCTCAAAGTACAATTCAAAGTAAGAAAATGCATCATTATGTGTAGACGGCACCCCAAAAGGTGAATCACTGCCACATGTGCAACACCACGTTCAAATATGTGAACTCAACCATAGAACATGCCTCAAAAGACGTGAGCATGATAACGTGTGAAAGAAAAAGGAAAACATGTAGATCTCTGTCTCTCTCAAGCCTGATGAACAAGACTATGTTAGCATTCATGACTCTTATGAAGCTCCCAAAGCTCACATCCTCATCAGACTACGGCTGAGAAGAATGCCTCGAAAATGCAAAAATTGAGTCTTGCATTTTCAGGCGGTAACAGTTTGTATTGAAGATATATCGGCCAATGGTTTAGATGTCATCAATTGTGTTGCCCAATGTTAGATTTTAGGGTAAAATGTAGAAAAATAGTCTCTTTTAATTTTTTTTTCAATACACAAGACAAAATTAGATCTGTAAGTCAATCATGGATAGACCACAAGTAAAGCAGAACAGTAGCTATTTTATAGAGGAGCTCTAATCACATATTAAACACAGATCTAAGAGACTGATCTGAACATAGTGTCTATGAGACTAAACACATGTTGAAGATCCAACAACTCTGTCTAAACATTTTGCAATAGATATGGATTTAAGTATGCACCCTGCATATATCTCAGATCTGAAACAGTAAAGAATATCTCTCTTAATGTTTTAGACAAATCAGAAAACAAGAGACCTAGTTCATGGACAGTATTATCAGCTCTCCAAATGCACCAGCTGAACATTCAACGGTAGATCTATAACCCCA
>ML784683.1:31773-46284 GCA_009831015.1 Picea engelmannii
GCCGCGTTTCGGGGCCGTACCGTACCCGTTTCGGCGTACCGTACGGTTTCCGGCTCCGAAACAGAGGGGGGGGGGCGTTTCCTGCAACTTAGGCATATGCCAACTTCAAAGGATGTACCATGAGAGAGTTGGTTAGTGCAAATTAGATCCAAGCTAAATATGATGTAGCAATGAAAATAAACTTATATCTAGCAACCTAGATTAATAGATTAAGCCTTTAACACCCTAGATTTCCTTGAGAACAATTAAAGGAAAATGAAACTGCAATTTTAAGTGAGAAAGGAAACTAAATGACCAGTACCTTTATCATATTGGGCTAAGGGGTCAGCCAATACTCCTTGAGGCTTGGTTTTCTGAAAATATCTTGGGTGTACCTAGCAAATTCCTCCAACAAGTTCTTGGTGCTACAAGATCTAGATGGTGATAGGAGTGTGTTACCAGCTCCTTAAGGAGCCAAGGGGTAGCCTCTACACTATTCTAAGGTAGGAGTTGGAAAGCAAATGAAGCTTTGCCACAGTCAATACTTTAGATATAAAAAACTAAAGACTACAAGGAAAATGTTTACCTTATGAAGCTCTTCCATTTTAGCACTTGGCTCTTCTTGTGGCTCCTTGCTAGTTTTCTCAATACATTTTCACCTATTACAAGTAAAACCCTTTTGCTAGGTCCCTCACAAAAATTTACTCAAGAAAAATATTAAGCCAAACAATTAACACAATGGAAATGAGTCAAGTGCATCTCATAGTCTCCAAACTCTAGTTACAAATGAGAGCAAAGTCTTCTTTATATAGAAGAGGCGCCCTTCTAGAAGCATGTATAGAATGTTAGAGTGTAGCTCGGGTGGGTAATTCTTCCACATTAGGAGTGTCTAGTAATGTGGAAGAAATACAAATTATGACTAGACAACATTATCAGTGGTGGGGACCACTCAAGACAACTTGAGATTAAGTCCCCATCCTTGGATCAAGTTCTTGATGAAAAGGATCCCAGCTTCAAGATTGCACAAGGAAAAGTCTAGGGCTGCAAATAACCTAGCAGCTCCTTCAAATATACACAAGTAGAAAAGGGAGGTCGACTGAGAGTGAGGAGGCGCTCCAGAGAAGACCGAGGCTGGGTCAACCACATAACAAAGAAGAAGAGGACGAGAAGGGCCGAGATAGAGACCAAGTCGGGTCTCAATGTGTGGACAAGAAGGCAAGTAGGACTAGAGACCAAGTCGGGTCTCACTGTGTAGACGAGGAGCCAAGTAGGGCCAACAACTCGGGTCTCATTGTGTGGACGAGGAGCCAAGTAGGGCCAACAATTGTTCTAGTTATCAAAGGAGGTCGAGCTAGGGATCCAAGCTTGAGCTTTTGGATTCTTCTGTTCTACAATTGTATTTGGTGGTTTTTGGTTGACCATTGACCATTGACCATTTTGATTTCATTAAAGTGGTGGTTTTGGTTGACCACTAACCATTTTAACTTGATACTATGTATTTGATGGTTTTGGTTGACCGCTAACCATTTTAACTTGATACTATGTATTTGATGGTTTTGGTTGACCACTAACCATTTTGATTTCATCAATTTGCTCCCCTCCTCGAGGTCAAAAGAGTACCATTTTGTCAATGTACTTCAATTTTCATTTTTTAGAATGGGCCCCAATCATGCCCAAAAACATCATCTGCAACAATTGTTTGAATTTTATCTGTTTTTGTAGCTTCTTTATGCAAATATGTCTTTACCTATGTCTGAACTTGACAGTAAGGCTTATGCAACTTCTTGACTTGTTGATTCTTGATTGTTTTCTTTTTAACCTTCTTTCTCTTTTTACATCTATCTGAATGATGATTTGTCTTCCCACAATGAAGACGAGGATGGAGATCAAAACATTGATTCTCCATGTGACCAACTTGATGACAATGTTGGCACTTAGCATTCAGATTTTGAACTGCAACAGGTGATGTGGAATCTCCTTGAAGGAATCTTGCGCTTTGGAAGTGGATCAGTCTGGAATAGTCAGGAATATGAAAGGTAACTTCCTTATCATATCTGAGTCCTATTTTGTATTTGTTGTGTAAGAGGCTGCCCATATATACATCCTCACATCTTGTTGTAAACATTCGAAGAATTTAATAGAAGTCCTCTCAAGAATCTCATCCCATTCTCTTCATGAGTCCTAAGGGTGATTACACTCTAATGTTTGATCTTAGCTTCTCATCTCTTTGATACCAAGTAGGGAGGGAGGAAGGGTCTCTTGCTTGTTGGGCAAGATTGTTGTACATTGCCTAGGGAGGTAGGATTGCTAGGCTTGATTGATACTTGCACTTAAGGGACAACTTTGACAACTAAATGTTTAGTAAGGGTGATGTATGGTGATGTATATTGGCAGATTCTTGTTTTCCATTCCATCAAGGATGCTATCCTAAATGATATGGTAGGAAGTCGAGGGGAGAAGGGAGAAACTCTATAATATAGACACTTGTAAGAGGCTAGCCCATAAATACATCCTCACATCTTTTCGTAATCATTCCAAGAATTTAATAAAAGATTACACTCTAATGTTTGATCATAAATTCTAATTTCTCTCATACCAAGTAGCAAGTGAGGAAGAGTCTCCTGCGTGTTGGGCCAGATCGTTGTACATTGCCTAGGGAGGTAGGATGGCTTGGCTTGATTTATACATGCACTCAAGGGACAATTTTGACAGCTAAATGTATAATAAGGGTGATGTATGGTGATGTACATTGGAAGATTCTTGTTTGCCATTCCATTGAGAATGCCATCCTTATTGATGTGGTGGGAGGAGTTAGTGCTTTCAGGATTCTGGGGTTAGTGATCCTCAATAGTAATTGGTAGGCATGGCAGACAGTTTTTAGGGAACTGTATTGGGACTTTGATAGGCTGAAGAGAACTGGGATTTGACAGTAGGTTCCATATGGACTTTCTGCTCTAATAGGGATCAGATTGGTTTTGTTTCGTATCTTGTAGAAATTAGTTTTGGTAGAAAGATTTTAATTCCTGGGGAGACTTGTGGGATGAGATGTTAGGAGGCTGGTTGAATTGGTAAATTGTTATAACTTACCCATTAGTAGTGGATGCTAGTTATTGAGAAATGTGCCTTTATAGATCTTTCCAATTTTCGCCAAAGTCTTGTTGATGTTTTGTAGCAGCGAGAGGTATTCCCTTCTGGACAACTTTTCTTGGAGAAGAAGATTCCAAGAAGTCAAAGGAAGACCTTTGAACAGTTGAAGAACACCCTGGAAGAGAAGTCGACCTACAGAAAAATAATAAAGTAGAAATAGAATTTCCAGGAAGAGAAGTCAACCCACAGGAAAATAATAAAGTGGAAATAGAATTTCCAGGAAGAGAAGTCAACCCCAACTAAGTGACTGAACTAGTATAAATAAAGGTGACGCCTTGCTCATTTCAACACACACTCATCATCTTAGCAAGGAAAAGGAGGCGCAAGTATGAGACAACCCTAAGAGACACTGCAACTGGGGTTTCTTGGTGACTCTTGGTGATTTCTCTTATGTGCTATCTCTAGAAGAGTTGCTCTAGTATTGTGTGGTGGCTTAGCTACCCTCGCTAGGGTTTGACAAGGAAAAGAGATAAGTTCTTGTATCAGGGTTTCTTCATTACTAGTTTTGCTCTTGTGAATAGAGTTTGTTCATGGTTGTATTGTATTATCAGAAAGATTCTCTCTAATAAAAGTTGGCTGGATTTTTTCCCGAGTTTGGGGTTTTCCCAGGATAAATCTTTGTGTCTTCTTGTACTTGTCTATCTGCTTCTAGATCCCGCCTATATTTTTTAGTATATGATTGTTGAATGTTAAAAGAAGATCAAAGTACTCTGGTAAATCTATTGCTATTGAAAATTTAAGAAAATCTAACATGGAATTAGAGTGGGTTACCTTCAGAACAATGTAATCACTGGAAGGAAGATCATACATTGTTGTGATTTGCCGTTGCACATGAAATTTGTCGCTACACAGATCTGAACTTGTCAACCTCATTGAGCAATTTATTGGAGGATGTTGAGATTAATTTTGCCATAGGACAACTCGCCCTAGCCTAGCGCACCTCTTGGTGGTCTCAGATTACAACTTGGTGAAAGTTGAAATTTCTCATTACAGTTGCAGTTGCAGTTGCAACTGCCAGTTACAGTTGCAGTTGCAGTTGTAGTTATAGTTGCAGTTGCCAGTTGCGCAAACCTTGAGATTAGAAGACAAGTTGGATGGTGCTACAAATTTCAGATGTATGCACTTGTATATAAGTTATATCATGAGGGTGTTTGCAGGAGATGTACACTTGGCAAAAGGACATTTGTTCAAGCAGTGATAGTAGGTCCAAAAGGATCATAGATCTAGTACACTCAGAGGAAGCTCAAGAGTTGGAGGCAACAATGATGATGTCTCCTACATTATATGACAACTCGAAATCAAATGGAACAACAACAACAAGACTCCAGGTTTGCATATCAGGTTTGATATTTTATATTGCTGCATCTTAAGTAAATGTTGTAAATGGGACATCAATCTTTAGAGTTCTATTACTATCGAGTACTTTTGCTATCAAATGTTTTGTAACATTTGAGTATTGTTAGTACATTGATCATTATGTAAATGCTCACCGTTTAGTACTAATGATGCACTTATTTACAAGATGAAATTGATCTCTTCTAGGAGATGTTCTTGGTTGTTATCTTGGTCCCAGGCATGTTACCTTGTAAATTTCATGGAAGTTACCATGGAGATGTTCTTGTTTTGTTTCGAGCAGGTTATCGTGGAGGAATAATTGGTCACAACACTAGAAGAGTGTTGTCCTTGTTTTTTGTTCTTGTTCCTGTTTCGGGATGGTCACAAGTGATAGCTTTGATAGGGAGCTATAGTGATGGTTGCAGGTGGCAACAGATTAGATGGTCTCTAGTTTGAGACATGGATCAGACTATCCAGACATGGAGTTGTATATATGACAATATACATCCCATATACTGAAGGAAAAAAGGACGAAGTTAGAACCTTCTAGAAAGAAGGATATTTTTGTGGGATACAGAGTGTTCCACATAGAGATTGATAGTGAGGAGAAGAAGGTTTCGTAGGATGACCGTATAGTTCAATTGTTCACTCTTCAGATCATTAGGAAGAGTCAGTAAAGCCAGAAGGGCTAGTGGATCAACCCAGAGACGTGGCAGTGACTAGGTAGAGGCCAGCATGGCTTCGTGATACTTTCCAAGATGTAGTGAGACATGCAGTACTTCGTGATACTTTCTAAGATGTAGTGAGACATGCAGTACTTTGTGATACTCAGAGTTTCTCGAGTTACATAGAGTCACGGTTATGAGGAGGAGCAGGTGGCTCCATTATTGGTGAGGCAGATGGCCCCATCAAGTACCAACTCAGAGGGAGCCAAAGTTCAGAGGGAGTTAGTCCTTAGGATCCAGTAAGGAGGAGCAGCCTCCTAGGATAGTTCATAGGAGATTTGACTTCAGAGGAAGTCAACAGATGCAGAGGGAGCAGATGGCTCCAAAGATTGTACAGACATAGAGGGAGTCAAGTTCCAGAGAGAGCAAGAGACCACACAAGTTTTCCAACTATGTGGCGTTGATGAGTAAGATCATTGATTGAGAACCTTCCACTTATGAGGAAGCTGCAAAGAAACAAGTGTGGAAGGATGCTATGATGGAAGAGTACCAATCCATCATGAAGAATAATGTGTGGGAAGTGGTTTCGAGACCAGAAGGGAAGTCGATAGTGACTTCCAAGTGGATCTATAAGATCAAACATGCTACAAATGGAAGCATAGAGAAGTACAAAGCTAGATTTGTGGCTAGAGGATTCTCCCAGAAAGAGGGAGAAGATTATGATGAGACATTTGCTCCAGCAACTAGAAGAAGTGTACATAGAATAATCACAAGGTTTTGTGATCTATGGGAAGGAGTCCCATGTTTGTAAATTGAAGAAAGCTTTGTATGGGCTTAAGCAGGCACCCAGGGCATGGTATGCCATAATAGACATTTATTTGATGAGCTTGGGGTTTACCAAGAGTGATGCAGATCCCAATATTTACTACAAGGTTGAAGATGGTTGCCCCTTGATATTGGTACTATATGTGAATGACCTGTTTCTTATAGGGGATGAGAAGTTCATAGATGGGTGCAAGAGGGAGCTTACTTCAGAGTTTGAAATCAAGGATCTTGGTTTGATGCACTATTTCTTGGGATTAGAAGTGTGGCAGAGACCAAATGAGATCTTCCGTAGCCAAGGAAAGTATACAATTGAGATTTTGCAGAGATTTGGGATGATGGACTGCAAGTCCATGGCCAATTACAAATCTGAAGCTCTTGAGTGATTCTTCTTCAGAGTTGGTTGATCCCACGATGTATAGACAGTTGATCGGATCCTTGATGTGCCTGGTTAACACCAGGCCAAATATATGCTTTGCAGTGAACACATTGAGTCAGTACATGGTTGAGCCTAGACATGTACATTTGGTAGCAGCAAAGCATGTGTTGAGGTACCTGCATGGTACGGTTGGATATGGAATCAGATATGTCTTGGACGGTAAAGTAAAGTTGCAAGGTTATACAGACTCTGACTAGTGACTGGGCAGGGAGTGCAGTGGACAGGAAAAGCACATTAGGATGTTGCTTCAGTTTGGGATCAGGTATGATCTCATGGTTGAGCATAAAATAGACGTCAATGGCACTCAAAGAGGCAGAATATATAGCAGCCAGTGTTGCAAGCCGTGAAGCAATGTGGCTTCGGAAGTTGCTTGCAGGGTTATTTGATCTAGAGTTGGAGCCAACTTTGATATATTTTGATAATCAAAGTTGTGTAAAGCTTTCAGAGAATTCAGTCTTTCGTGACAAGTCAAAGCATATAGAGATCAAATACTATTTGATTCGAGACATGGTGCAGAAAGGAGCGATCTCTGATACATATCCACAGATGAGTAGATAGCAGACATTCTCACCAAGCCTCTGTCTAGAGTGAAGTATGAGTACTTCAGAGACAAGCTTGGCGTGATGTAGAATGTCCATCCTCGTTGAGAGGGAGTTGTGATGTTTATCCTACAACAAGCAGATACTCTCCCTTTGGCCAAGGGTTTCCTAGATTGATCATGTGAAGTGACTGAGGGAGTAATGAGTAGCCTGGTACAAGTCTTGCCTACGCCATGTGAAGTGGCTAGGTGTGATTGGGACTTGTAGCGTGGTCTTGCCTACGCGATGTGAAGTGGCTAGGTGTGATTGGGACCATGGTGTAGCCTTGCCCAAGCCATGTGAAGTGGCTAGGTGTGAATGGCTATGGTGGTAATCTTTCCCATACCATGTGAAGTGGATGGGTGTGATTGGGACCACTAGGAGAGGAGAAACATCATAGCATAGTCTTATGACTATGGTGGTAGTCTTGCCCATACCATGTGAAGTGGATGGGTGTGATTGGGGCTACTAGGAGAGGAGAAACATCATAGATACTTGCAACATAGTCTTATGACTATGGTGGTAGTCTTGCCATGCCATGTGAAGTGGATGGGTGTGATTGGGACTACTAGAAGAGAACATCATAGAAAAATATCTCCCTAGCTAAGAGGGAGTGTTGATGTTTTGAAGCAATGAGAGGTATTCCCTCCTGGACAACCTTTCTTAGAGAGGAAGATACAAGAAGTTAAAGAAAGCCCATTGAATAGTTGAAGAACACCTTGGAAGAGAAGTCGACTCCCAGGAAAATAATAAAGTGGAAATAGAATTTCCAAGAAGAGAAGTCGGCCCATAGGAAAATAATAAAGTGTAAATAGAATTTCCAGGAAGAGAAGTCGGCCCCAGCTAAGTGACTGAACTAGTATAAATAAAGGTGACACCTTGCTCATTTGAACACACACACATCATCTCAACAAGGAAAAGGAGGCGCAAGTCTGAGGCAACCCTAGGAGACGCTGCAACTGGGGTTTCTTGGTGACTCTTGGTGATTTCTCTTGTGCGCTATCTCTAGAAGAGTTGCACTAGTATTGCGTGGTGGCTCAACTACCCTCACTAGGGTTTGACAAGGAGAAGAGATAAGTTGGCTCATTTTTGCTCTTGTGAATAGAGTTTGTTCATGGTTGTATTGTATTATCAAAAAGATTCTTTCTAAGAAAAGTTGGCTGGGTTTTTCCTCGAGTTTGGGGTTTTCCTAGGATAAATATTTTTCTTCTTGTACTTGTCTATTTGCTTCTAGATCCTGCTTATTTTTTTCATTATATGATAGTTGAATGTTAAAAGAATATCAAAGTATTCTGGTAAATCTATTGCTACTGAAAATTAAAAAAAATCTAACAAGTCCAATATTTCAAGATTAACTTCGATGCCCGTGGCCTGATTCAAAGGGATTGGAACCGGTGTTATGATAAACCATACATGGCTATGAGTTCTATCAAAAAATTAGTCCAAAACCTCGAATTGCAACAAGGCAAAATAAGAGACAGGCTGTTTGTGATGTTGAAGATTGGTAGATTGGATGATGCCATATTTGGTTTTTTAATTCTAACTACCTGGTTTGCTTACCTGCTCTTACATTATCCTCCTTAGCATCGGCTTGGATGTTAACCTCATCCTTTTTTTTAATATTGAAAGAATTTATCCTCATTCAAACATCTGCCTATGCTTTTAACAGTTGAATTATCATTGGCTTTTGGCCAAGAAATCACCATTATTGTTTTTTAAAGGTTATCTTTGGAGAGGTTGTTGTCCATTGTTCTATCTCAACGCTTCATCCCTGATGAAAGTAGAAGGATTAGAGAATGATGGAAATATTAGGAAGAATATCCATGGAAAAAAAGGAAAATGCTTTTGATTATTTGGTGGCATGTATTTCAGAAGCTAATTCCAAAGGGTAAATTGCTGTGAATATCTTAAATATAAACCATATTATTTGAGTGATGATCATCCTTCGAATATCATTGGGTTTTGGCTAAGGAATCAGCATTATTGTTTTTGAAAGGTTATATTTTGATGGGTTGTTGTCCATTGTTCTATCTTAAATATTCATCCCTGATGAAAGTAGAAGGATTAAAGAATAAAGGAAATATTAAGAAGGATATCTATTTGGAAAAGAAAAAAATGCTTTTGATTATTTGCTGGCATGTATTTCAGAAGCTAATTCTCATACTTGAAAATCCAAAGGGTTAAGTGCCGTGAATATTTTGAATATAAACCATATTATTTGAGTGGTAGTCATCCTTTGAATATCATTAGGTTTTGGAAATATTAGGAAGGATATCCATGGAAAAAGGAAAAATATCTGATTATTTGCTGGCATTTATTTCTGAAGCTAATTCTCACACTTCAAAATCCAAGGGTTAAGTGCTGTGAATATTTTGAATAGAAACCATATTATATGAGTGATAATCATCCTTTGCGTATCATTGGGTTTCAGTTAAGGAATTACTATTATTGTTTTTGAAAGGTTATCTTTTGATAGGTTGTTGTGCAGTGTTCTATCTGAACTCTTCATCCCTGATGAAAGTAGGGAAGTATTAGAGAATAAAGGAAATATTAGGAAGGATATCCGTGGAAAAAAGAAAAATGCTTTTGATTATTTGCTGTTATGTATTTCAGAAGCTAATTCTTACACTTCAAGATCCAAAGGTTTAAGTGCTATGAATATCTTGCATATAAACCATATTATTTGAGTGATAATCATCCTTTGAGCTCACGTTGAAAAATAAGAGCAAGTAGTATTATAAATATAGGGCTTATTTCAATTGGCAGTTGTTAATTAGTGTGTTACATGTGTTCAGATGCTGGTGCTGGTAGGGGCCCAAGTATAGGAAGGGATAACAAAGTCTATCAGGGCACTAATATAGGCTCCATTTCTGCATTGCCTTCATCCATGACACTGCAAAATGAGAAGTCTGTGGCATTTGCTTCCGAAGGAAGGTAGAGACTTCTCATCTGAGTATGGTTAGTTTAGAAGATATACATTTAAAAATTATGTTATTTATGCCGCAGTGATTTGCACTAAGCATACGATGTGTGATGCATGTTTAGAATTTTGTTCGATCCATTTTCTTGATATATTGTCTAGATATTTGTGGTATATGTTATCTAATAAGTACTGTGCCTTATTTAACAAATTTTCCACAAATGGAGCAGTAATGATGCTATGAACATAGAATGCCAATAATGCCCACTATAGTATTTGAAGCCTATATGAGTTAGATATAATGGTAATTAGATGTAGGTTAAATGTGCTTTTGTCATGTAATAAAGTCATAATTAATTACTTATGTAGAGTCCATTTAATAAAGTGATGCAATCTGTTGGAGTTTGCCTGCCTGCAGGGTCACCTTAGATGTATTTCTTTGCCAAGGGTTGATGAGATGGTGAACAATAATTTTGTGGATGACTCTTTTGTCCATGATTGCTGAGCGAGAGTCTATGTCGGTTGCTGGAGATTGTTTGACCGTGTTTTGTGAGTCCATTGGGGCTATTGTCAGTGATCACAATGTTGATGTTTGTAGCATCGGACATGTACTTCCACATTGGTTGTGTGTAACATGTGGAAGTCGTCCTTAATACCTTTCAGGACTTAGGAGATTCACTTTAATTAAGTGATTATTAAAGTGAATGTACTTTTATAATTAATGGAGTTTAAACTTTAATTTAAGTCAAATGCCTAGTATTTGAGATTAGTGAATTAAATTAAATCCTAGCCATTAGATCATTAAGTGAAGGTGAGATCTAATGTCAACCATTGATCACTTTGGAGATCTAGGGTAAACTCAAGATTATAAAAGGCAGCCTAGGTGAGAGGAAGAGACACACAGAGAGTGAGATAGGAGATTTCATTGATTGGGTGGAGAAAGACTTTCATCCAAGTGTGCAGGGGCAAGGTCCAAGGAAAGGAGCAAGGGGAAGCAAAGGAGTAGCAGCCAACAAGATTGAAGGACAGATCTTGATGGGTGATAGGCTAGGCTATTTTGTTGTTTTGTATCTTCCTCAGGTGGGCCATTATCCCAGGACGAGAGCCCAGATTTTGTATTAATAAAATCGTCACAGTACTGGTTTTCCCTTGGGGGTTTTTCCAGGGGTTTTTACCTAGAAAATTATGTGTGCAAATGTGTATGGTTTCATTGTTGTGCTTTCGCTGATTTATTTATTTAGATTGTTAAATCTCAACCGTGCTTTTATTCAGTAAAATCTGCTTAATAAGTTTATTACAACAAGGGTTTGCTAGGAAGTAAATTATCGGGTGCTGGGCATGAAATTTAGCACACAAGACCGACTTTTGGTTGGTTGGTCTTGATGAGCCTAGATATAACCACCTGGAATTTTGTTTGTCCTGGTGTTATTGTGAGATGCCTTGGTATTCAATTTGGCACGTGGGATTGGTGTCTTGAGCGGTTATAGTGTAAGATTCTTTTTTGGCAGTATACAGATCTTCCCTTTACTAGTAGAATTACTATGGCAAGCAAAATCCTCTAGGATTCTCACATTTATTAGGTGTCTTATTGGCTTCCTAGCAGAGTCTAGTTTCGTTGACTGGAGCAGATGTTGCGATCATATTTGTGGGCCAAGTATGGCAGGGCTTAGGTTGTCCCCATGGTGCTTTGGGATCTCTCCGCTATGTCCAAGGATGAGGGAGGCCTTGGTTTAATAGATGTTGTGAGGTAGGGAAGCATTTTGGTAGCTAAGAGGTTGGTTAGATGTCTGGAGGGTTCTTCTCCTCGGTAGGCTTTTTTGTAGCATAGATTGCTTTCAGTCCAACATGTTGGTAAAATCAAGGGTTCGTTTGGATTATTTTTTTTTTATCTGCTCCACATAATTGCAGGATCTTTTTTTTTGAGGAGTATTTGGGCAGAATGGAGGAAGGTGTCATGTTTTGTTTGTTGGCAGATGTCTAGCAATCGAATCGTGGGTGGGATTTGGTGATAAGGTCGATTTGGAGTTGGAAACTATAAGACACTTGTATATTTGATCTTCCATGCTTTTAGGCAAGGATGCTAAGTAGAAAGAAGATCGTTTTTTGGAGGGACTTGTGGGATGAGAATTCTCGCTCTTGGAAGGATTGGCGCTTAGTGGCTTAGGAGTTCGCATTTTTTTTTGCAAATCGGCTCACTCTTTTGGAGATTATTGGACTCATCCCACAGGAAGATTTGTTCAAGATGAACATGGATATTCTAGGGCCCTTTTGGTGCAATTGGGAATGGAGGTTTGGATGCCCTTTGGCTTAGTATGATTCTTGAAGACTGTACTCCATTTTGCATCAGAGACATGTGCTAGGCCCAATTTTGAATGCTCAATGGGCTTCATTGGATGCTGAGACCCAATGGATTCAGAGATTGCATAGTGTTTGGTCAGTACATGCTTCCTATAAGCTTCGTGTGTTTCCTGGGTTGGTGATCTGTCGGGGTCTACCCTCCAAGGCTTGGTTGGCCAAGAGTAGCCTTTCAAATTGACTTTGCCTCTCATGTCCTAAGGAAAAATTTGTGAAGCACATTTTTTGGGGTTGTTGTTTTCCAAGGTCTTCCTGGGATCAGGTTCAATTGCAATTGACAAATATTCTTCACAGGCACTTACATTGACAGGTAGCATTGTTGGGGGATTCGAGATCTGTGATTTAAGACTCTTTGGTTGGTATCTAACATTGTTTGAGAATTTCAACATTATTTGTTCTTTGGAAACTACGTTGCAATAATGTGTTTGATAATGTAATGAACATAAATATATCGAATAAACAATAAAAACAATGACAACAACAACAACAACAAAACAACATCAACAACAAATAATGAATGAAGTGACACACCCTAACTAAAAGACATGACCTATCAACCATTGTGACTAGTCAATGCTATAAGTACACCGTCACATGGCATTATATCATCATCATCTCTCATATTACACATTCAATATGTTATTTTAATTTGTATGGATTCTTTGATGTTATCCTATATATTTTGGATGTTTAGTTTATGGACCATGTTGTTCATGGTGTATTCAGGAAATGAACTTTGTTAAATTTATTTGGTATCGGAGTTACGTTCTGATATCGACCTTTGGCCACATCTTTTCCTTATCTGGCTTTTGGCTGTAAATTTTTAGGGTTTCTTTGTGTGTCACTGAAATTATAGACAATAAATTAACTTAACCAGAAATTATAAATGCTGATATAAAATCTGAATTTATGCAGTTAACCTACAACTGAGATATGAAACAGAATTTAACAGCAGAAACATTCACAACCAAGCACATAAATTGCACAAGACACCCGATGTTACCCTAGAAACCCCAGTGTGGGGAAAACCGGCTAAGAGGGGGCTTTATTGTAGTCGTCCAAGAGAAATTACAGCAACAGAAAAAATGGAAATTTCTTACAGAAATTTCTAGCAACCTTTCTCACTCCTTAGCTAAAAATGACTCAGCAAAACTGTTGTACGGCCCAGGTACAATGCGCCCAGTACTGCCCAACAAGTACAACAAGTGTGCGGCCTTAGAACAGCCTGTACGACCTGCGTATGACCTGGCTAGCTGAAATATTTGGTCTAGATTTGGCCTGCTGCTATCTTAGACCTGGAGAATGCTGCTATCTTAGACCTGAGTTCGATCTCCTTGGCTGCCCAAAATGGTCCTGATCTGATCTCCATTGGCTGCTCCAAACTAGCCTAGAACTCGCCCTCTGCCTTAGCTGCTAGCACACTGCCTTCTCTTGCCCAAGCGCCCCTCTTTCTCTCACTTCCTCAACCTCACAAATGAGAATGCATGCCCAACTCCACCCTTAGCCCCTCTTTTATCTTACCTTCAACCCCCATTTACCTTGAGATGTGTGCCCAACCTTGGGCCTCAATGGCTGGGATTTGGGTTGTTGGATGCCACTCTCCACTAAGTGGTGCGCCCCGCTTTAGACAAGGTCCCACACTGCACTAGTAGCCTCCTACATGAGGTGTGCCCTCTCTCCTTGGGCCCCACATTCCATTCAAGGTGAAATTTTGCTGCAAGCCTAAGTTAGACTTAGGCTAAGATAAAAGAAGTTGATCTGGGTGAATTTAAGTGTCCATCAGCTAGCCTATGACACATAGGCATAGATGATACACCAATCGAGCTATAAAAATCGCCAAAATTTTATAAAAACTATATAAAATCCTTAGAAATTTGAATGTTTTTACAAAAATATCGCCAAACATTTATAGTTGGCATATGAAGGATTAGTAAGATTCGCGAAGGCTTCTATATTTTAAAATAAATTTCCATCCTTAAAATCATCTCTGCAAAAAATGCCCAGAAATTAGCCTAGAGAATGCTGCTATCTTAGACCTGAGTTCGACCTCCTTGGCTGCCCAAAATGGTCCTGATCTGATTTCCATTGGCTGCTCCAAACTAGCCTAGAACTCGCCCTCTGCCTTAGTTGCTAGCACACTGCCTTCTCTTGCCCAAGCGCCCCTCTTTCTCTCACTTCCTCAACCTCACAAATGAGAATGCATGCCCAACTCCACCCTTAGCCCCTCTTTTATCTTACCTTCAACCCCCATTTACCTTGAGATGTGTGCCC
>ML784683.1:57380-68697 GCA_009831015.1 Picea engelmannii
AGTATCAGTTGCAATCACCCTTGAAGTTTTTAAAGGGTTGGTAATTATTACCGCTGCTACTAGATGGTGCCACTACTATTAGAGGTATGTACTCACATATGTTTAAACTGTTAAGCTTTAAAGGGTGTTTGCAAGATAAGGGATCTCTTGTCATAGATCTAGAAGGATCTCAGATCCAACACATTCAAAGGAATAATGCAACCTTGGTTTGATTATTCTGATATGCATCTATATTTGTTATGACATTATTTTGATCTAGGTTGCATGTTGAAGCTATGACCATCATACTAAACTTTGGTCAAAATTAAAGTCAAGGTATTAGATTGATTAAAGTTGAGATCATAGAGTTTATTCTCTAACTTATATTTCTGTCAAGATAACATGTTGTATTAGTACAAAAGACAGGTTGAAGAAAGCACTTGTCATCTTGAGTGAAGGAGACTTGAAAGAAAAGCAACACACTCATTCTCGAGGACAAAACTCCAGGTTCCAGGTTTGATTGATTAAGTTGATAAGATTCAAAGTTGCACATGACAAGTTGATAACTACCCTTTTACAAGTAAACACTATAGTTGAGGTAGCAGTCTTTGAAAAGTATTATACTTGGTAGCATGTGAGCATATTGAGATAAATGGTTAATGTAATCATTTACCAGATACAACTAACATCTCCTCTAGGAGAAACTTCTTGTGTTGGTTCCAGGTTACCATGGATGAATGTTTGATGACAACACTAGAAGATTGTTGATCTCATTTCATATTGTATTTCTTACTTTTGATCTTTGTTTCAGACATGTCACAAGTGATAACTCTAAAGGAGTTACTGTGACGATAATTCATGCTATTGTTTTATTTACTATTATCAAAAGAGTATTATTCTTGCTTGCTGTTTTGTTGACCTTGTTTCAGGTCACAGGTGATAACCCTGAGGAAGCTATAGTGAAGGTTGTAGAAGGCAACAGATTAGATGAGACATGAAGCAGACTATGTACATAACCATATACATTCATGTACCAAAGAAGATGAAGAAGAAGCTATCTTTTGAGATCCAGAGTATCTCATGTGGAGATTGATTGTAAGGAGCAGAAGGCTCCAAAGATGACCGAACATTAGAACAAGAACTCACAGTAGACTTGTTCAAAGGATAATGAAGCCACCTTGACAGGAAGCAGAATTCACTTGAAGTCTGACTCGACTTTTCATATTTAGACTTGGTATTCAACACCAAGTATACCCCATAAGAGATGATGAAGTCCTTGTAGACTTAGAAGAAATCGAGACTAAGCTTGATCTCAGAAAGGATCAAATGAAGAAACAACTTCCAGGACTGGGAGACAGATGCCATGAGAAGACTAGATCGTAGCTTTAGAAACTTCTAGGAGATATGAAATCTCCTGGGAAGATTCCCTTGTTTCAGTGACATAGAAGGAAGCCAGTCAGAAAGTCTAGGATATGGATTTTTCTGTGAGACTAGAAGAGAAGTCAGTATTAACTTCCAAGATTGATCTAATAGATCAAGCATGTTGTAGATGTACAAATCCTCATGAGTGTCCAGAGGATTCTCCCAACAAGAGGGAGAAGACTATGACGAGACACTTACTCCAGTAATTGAAGAAATAGTTCCAGTATTCATTATGACAACCAAAACAACCATGATTCATATATAGTATGAGATGCAGGGGGAGCAATTCCCATAATTAAAATTGAGTGCCGGTTGGTGCATCACATTAGTTGGGTCATGGAGACATGACTACGATAAAAGATAGAGTTACCTCCATGAAAGAAGAAGAGCTACCTTCAGTATCAATTATTGAGCCACTCTCAGTTTCAGATGAAGCTGTCGCCATGATAGAATAGAGTAGTTACTCATAGATTTTAGCAACCACAGTGAGAATGAAGCAGTCATTCTTAGCTTCAGAGCAGCTGCAGGTGCAGAGTCCCATTTCCAGAAGGAACAGTTGCAGAAAGAGGAGAGGACATACTCTCAGACAGTGAGATAGATAGTGCTTTGCAGAAAGCACATAGAGCTAACACATGACTGTGCAGATTGAGTTACAACTGAACAAGTGTTCTAGATTGGTACAAAGTGATGTGAAAATTTGATTTGAAGTTTAAGATAGAAAGACTCGTGTCTGCAAGTTGAAGCAAGCTCCAAGAGCTTGGTGTGTTAGGATTGATAATTTTCTGAAGAGTTTGGGCTTTACCAAGGGTAAAACTGATTCTAACCCTTCCTTCAAGGTTATGAATGATGAGCCAGTTATATTGTTGCTACTATATGTAGATGATGTATTCTTGACAAGATGAAGAAAAACTCATCACAGATTGCAGAAGAAGATCACTACAAAGTTTGATGAAAAACCTAATGCATTATCTCTTAGATCTTGATGTTTGGCAGATCCCAGAGAAGATCTTCCTTAACCAAGGGAAGTATGCAGTTGAAATAATGAAGAGGTTTGACATGTTGGAATGTAAATCCATGTACACATCCATGGAAACGAAGTTGAAGCTCCTGGTAGACGCCTCGTCAGAATTGGTTGGTGCTACTCTGTACAGATAGATTATTGGTTCGGTGATGTATCTGACGAATACTAGGCCAGATATATGTTTTGTCTTGATTCAGTATCTGGTAGAATCCAGATGTGTTCACCTTGATGATGCAAAACATGTGATGAGATACCTTAAGGGTACATTGGATTTTGGTCTCTGTTATACTAGAGATCACGACTTTAGATTGTATGGATACACTGATTCAGATTGAGCTGGAAGTGTTTCTGATAGAAAAGGCACTTCAAGATGTTGTTTTAGTCTAGGGTTAGCTATGACTTAATGGCAGAGTAGGAAGCAATCCAGTATTGCTCCCATCATGGTAGAAGCGGAATATATTGCAACATGTTCCGCTAGTTGTGAAGCCATATGGCTTTGGATGTTGTTGACAGATCTATTTGATCCGGAGATGGAAGCCACCGTGATCCTATGTGATAACCAAAGTTGTATAAAGATGATGTGTTCGATGATGAGTCGAAGCACATAGAGATCCGGTATCACTTCATTCGTGATATGGTGCAGAGAGGAGCCATAAAGCTACATTATGTTAGCACGGATGAGCAGGTTGCAGATATGTTGACCAAGCCTCTGTCTCGTGTAAAATTTGAGCACTTTCGAGACAAACTTGGTATAGTCCGAAAGGTCCTCCCTCGAAAGGGGGAGTAGTGTTGATGCCAGTCTTGTGCTGAAGATTTCCAGCTTCGAGTTGATGTTGATGTGATGCTAGCCTTGTGCTGAATATTTCCAGCTTCGTGCTGATGTTGTTGAGATGCTAGCCTCGTGCTGAAGATTTCCAACTTTGTGCTGATGTTGTTGTGATGCCAGCTTCGTGTTGAAGATTTGCAGCTTCGTGCTGATGTTGTTGTGATGCCAGCTTCGTGCTAAAGATTTCCAGCTTCGTGTTGGAGATTTCCAGCTTAGTGTTGATGTTGATGAGATGCTAGCTTCGTGCTGAAGATTTCCAGCTTAGTGCTGATGTTGATGATGCTCCAGCCTTCGTGCTGTGATGTTGTTGTTGTTGATGTTGTATCAGCCTCGTGCTGTTATTGATGATGATGATGATGCCATTCCAACTCCTTGCTGTGGATGATGATATTGATGATGAGAAAAACTTTTGATGATTTATAGATATGCCAGTTAGTGTTCCGGATGCTGTTGATATTGCTGCCCTCTCTCTATCCCGATGATGTTGTAGAATACCCTTCTTGTTAAGGGGGAGTGTTGAAATATTGTAACTGCAAAGAGTATTCTAATTATTATCGAGTCATTATTCATTATATCAATCCCCTTTTGTGGATTGATCACGTAGGGCATTGTAATTGACCAAATCCCCTTTTGCGGATTGGTCAAACCCTAATTTTATTATGCAAATTAAGAAGTCGGCCCCTGAGCCTAATTAACGTGGTTTTAACCATTAAGAAGACAAGCCTGCCCTGCCCAGTGAAGAGACACCTTTCCAGCGCTTGCTTGTT
Source organism: Picea engelmannii (assembly GCA_009831015.1). Taxonomy (NCBI): domain Eukaryota; kingdom Viridiplantae; phylum Streptophyta; class Pinopsida; order Pinales; family Pinaceae; genus Picea; species Picea engelmannii. The sequence goes on from ML784683.1 coordinate 61,396, forward strand.
AGTATAAATAAAGGAGGCTAGTGCCTCATTATCTCACTCACTCCTTCGTTCAACAAGTGCGCACGTTTGGTAGTTGCAGTTGGGAGAAGAAGGAAGAGAGGCGAATTGCTCAGTGTTGGATATTCTCTAGTGTTTTGGCTTATTGTCTTGGCATTGTATTGGCTATCTATATTAAGAAAGTTTTGTTGGGTTTTCTCCCCCATGAGGGTTTCCCAGGATAAATCTTGTGTATCTTGTGATTGTGAATCTCTCAATGATCTTGCCTATGCTATGGTTATCTAGTAAATTGAAAATAAACCTAATAATAGCTCAAAACTTAACATGCTTCAACTGCTAGCACACTACCTTCTCTTGCCCAAGTGCCCCTCTTTTTTTCACTTGCTCAACCTCACAAATGAGAATTCAATGCATGCCCAACTCCACCTTTAGCCCCTCTTTTATCTTACCTTCAACCCCCATTTACCTTGAGATGTGTGCCCAACCTTGGGCCTCAATGGTTGAGATTGGGGCTGCTGGACCCCACTCTCCACTAAGTGTTTCACGCCCCTTTGGACAGGGTCCCACACTTCACTAGCAACCTCCTTCATGAGGTGCACCCTCTTTCCTTAGGCTCCACATTCATGAGTTTTTACAATTTCAAACCTAAACGAAAAATTGGCTTGAAAAAATCACAATTTTTTGAAAAAATTGGTAGGCCAATTTTGAGCCTCTAAAAGTGTCAATTTTGTTTTTATTTAACTTGTTTGTCTTTATATCTGTTGGGGAATGAGAGGGAAGGCATTTACCATCATCATCAACCAATCTCAGGAGGGCCCAACCATTGTTCTCATTGCCATCATTTCTTTTTATATTGGAGCAGGGATCAAGGTCATTGATGAAATAATTTTAACAATGAATTTGATTGCATTCCAAGAGTTACCCTACTTGTTTATATTGATCTTATCATACGATATCGTTTCTAAGTCATGGGTCTGTTTCTTTTTCAATCTCTAGATAACTTTTGATGCTTTCGAAGGTGACAATCCTGTAGCACTAGGTTTGGGGAGTATGGAAAAGGGTCATTTTTGGATTAATGAGAAGAGTTTAGTGAGGTATTGGCCATCCTACCTTTCAGCCAAGACTAGTTGTAATGTTGTATGTGGTTATCGAGGAGCTTATAGTCAAAATAAATTTCTAACCAACTACGAAAAACCTACACAACCTTGATGAGTCCCATAATCCTCTCTTTTGATGTGTATATGTCGATTTTTCGACAACTACTAGTCACTGGTGCATTTTTTGAGAAAATACTAAATATATTATACAAAAAATAATTATGTAGAAAGAGGGAAGTGATTACCTTATTGGAGCCACCTTGCATGTTAGAGTTGTGAAGAAAAGGCCAAACAGTTCAGGGGTTTACAAATTTTTTGTATACCTTCACTTTGTTATAGATACCATTTAATTTTCTTCAACATTTATTCTTCCCGGTGTTGGTCAGTATGTGTATTTCAAGACATGAAGTCCTTCAAATTTCAATAATTTATTCTCAAATTTGTATATTATTTTACTTTCGTTTATTCCAAACAACGGGTGCAACAACATGACCATCTGTAAGGTGGTGTCAATTGAATGACCATGTAAAACAACATTTATGAACTATCTTGTTTATCACTTGAATCTTATAAAGTCTTCAACAAACTAGGTATGTAGTTTCTCAACATCCCTTTAGAAGGAAATGGGAGTCAAAAATCATATAGTTGAAGCATGCTAACAAGGGATTATAAAATAACAGTTTTATAAAATAGCAGTTTTATGTTAAAGCAAGATGACTAGCGAAAAGTGACATTTCTTCTATATGTATGTGTTGCATTTGGTGCAATGAGGATTTGAATTTTGATTAGAGTGTAGGATTGGAGTTATTGAATTAGTAAATGTTGAAACATGGATATATTCTAGAACACTATCTATGTCAAAGAAAACCTTAGAGACATAACTTCAATTATTATCTTGCACATTTTAACTGATCACGACCTTCACCTTTTGCAACACTACTACTTAACCGGAAGACACCAAAACAATAGCATATATGTATCCATTCATCCTCGTGGATCTAGGGTTCAGATTGAAATTGCTTTGTGTTTGTATTCATGGCATGGCTCAGATACTTCCACTGTAATATTTGTTGATTTTTCCTATAACTCAGACACTCAGATTAAATGCCAATAGCCTACTTAAACCAGAAATTTATACATGCTATTATAAATTTTAGAATTATGCAATTTACCTAGAGCTGAGTTATAACATCATAAAATCACATCAGAAACATACAGTAAACCAAGTATAAACACATAGACACCAGATGTACCCTGGAAACCCGTGTGTGGAAAACCAGCTAAGAAGGGCTTTTATTGGGCATTCAGGGGAATAATTACAACAACTGAGTTAACTGAAAACTCTTACAAATTTCCCAGCAAAAATGTTCACATTCCTCAGCAGAAAATCGCCCAACTATTGGCTGTATGAACCAACAAATTCTGGCCCATGTACGACCTGGTCTGTACGACCCAAGTATGACCCATGTACGACCTGCATGGCTTGTACGGATTCGACCTGCTGTACGACTTGCTTGCTGGTGCTAGTACGGCCTGCAAACAACCTTCTCAAGCTAAAAAAATTCGGTCTAAACTTGCTCTGCTCCTCTTTGCTTGCTATTGTTCTAAAATGGCCCTTCTTTGTAGACCAGTATGGCCCAAGGATGGCCTCTGCTGGATACCCAAAGTTGGCCCTGAACTTGCCCTATCTGCTTCAACTACTCCTCTTCTTCTCCAGCCCAAGCACCCTCTTCTTCTCACCTGCACAACCTCACAAATGAGAAATGGTCTCCTTCTCCACCCTCAACCCCTTCTTTTATCTCACCTTCAACCAACATTTGCCTTGAGATGTGTGCCAAAATAGGGCCTCAATGGCTGAGATTGGGGCGCCCCCTTTGGGCTGGACCCCACTCTCCACTAAGTGGTGCGCCCCCTTTTGGACAGGGTCCCACAAAGCACTCAACCCCTCATGAGGTGTGCCCTCTCTTGCTGGGCCCCACAATCCACTCAAGGATGAATTATTTGTTGATTGCCTAAGTTACACTTAGGTTGAGATAATAAGGTTGATCTGGGTCATATATGTGTCCATCAACTGGCCTAGGACACTTAGGCCTAGCTGAGACATCTACCGAGCTACCAAAAACTAACACTCTCTTAGCGTGGGAGGTGTCTCCACCTGGATCAATCTCTAATCCCATCAAATCCACCGCTGTTGTAGTTGATCCCTCTGAACTGAAAGACATCCCTGCTACCTCCACTGCACTCTGATATGATCTTCTGGTCTGCTCGTCCATCAATGTCATGTCATACCAGCTGACAAGCTCTGACACTGATCTCTGGTCCAAGATCTGTTGAATGGTGTTGTCATTGATGTCAAAGTCGGTCGTTGGTGTTAGATTATGTAGCTCGGGCAGGTACTTCCACACTAGGGGTGTCTAGTAGTGTGGAAGGGCCCCCCTTATGTCTAGACAACTTAATGTTAGTGGGGATCACTTAAGTCAACATGAGATTAAGTCACAGCCGTTGGATGTGACTTAAGTTGTCTCAATGCTTAATTAAGCCCCCACCATCAGATCTAGATCTTGAGGAGAAGATGTAAGGGCCAAGGGTTGAATGAGAGAAAAGGCTAGGGTTACAAATAACCAGGGGCGCCTCATTTCTCATCATCTCAAGAGAGAAGTCAGCCAACAGACGATGAGTGGCTCTTCAAGGGAGATCGAGTGACTGGTTAAGGCGAACCAGTGAAGAGGACCGAGTAGGGTCGAGTTGAGAGGTCGACTAAGGGCAAGGAGAAGTCGAGTTGAGTCAAGGAAGAGGAGATAGGGGTTAAGTAAGAGCCCAAGAATTCTCCCAGGGAAAAATTATCAAAACCCGCAACAGATAAAAGGGAGACTGTACAAGTCGTACGGATTGAGGCTGAGAGAGCGTTGTACCAACAGAAGACTGAAGAGGGGGCCGTACCAGTACGATTGAGAAGAAAATGAGCAAACATATACTGATATCTATGACAATGTGATCACCTGCAACAAAGAAAAGGAGAACTCGAGATGTACTGAGAATTCGGTATAGTCGTATGACTGCCCAACAAAGAAAACCAGAGTCGTACAGAGCTGTACAGGTTGTACGACTTTCTATTTTGTCAAGTATAGTTGGGTGTTCTGTATGTATCTCAGATTGAAGAATTTAAATAAGGTATTTCCCACAGGAGTGGCATTTCCAAACATCTGTATTTGATAATATTTTGTATGGTTGTTCATGTTATTATTCTGCTAATGGGTATTGGATAAAATGTGTGTTCTTTCTAGTCAGGTTATTTGGATTTGATATTTACAATGTTTGCATATGAGTTTATGCTATTTAATTTCACATGGTATTAGAGCTGAGCTCCTAACAACTCCAAAAGATTTTGTGAAGTATTGTGCTCTAGGGACAAGGAAAGGAAAGTTGACCCAGTTGCCAAAGAAACCTTAGTGAAGCCAAGTCAGACTTCCTTTATCAGAATGGTCAAGACTTGACCTTGAGAAAGGGTGTTGTAGAGTGTGCGACCTCTCCAAGCTGAAGAAAAGGGATTTTTGAGGAGGGCCGATCTATTCAGTTTAAGAGGGAGCAAGTTGTAGATGGCCCAGGTTTGCTCAATAAGTGCTGAACTGAGAAGGGTCTCTAGAAGAGGCTAAAGTTAAGTAGCAAGATGGCTACAAATCTCAGATATGAGGATAGATTGGATGGTGCTTCCAACTACGTACAGTGGAAGTACCGGATGAAGAATTCTCTTCAAGAAAGTAAGGTATGGGGTATTGTTGAGAAGGCTGCCACAATCCCCACTGATCCTAAGGACAAAGAATTGCATTATCTTCTAGAGACCATAACTCAGAGGATCCTCCTAGATGGGGTGAAGGATCACCTCGTACCCAATATTGCTGAGAAGCAAACAACTCATGAAATGTGGTCACATGTAAAGGCACTGTTTGAGGCTAAGCATGAAAGCAGAATCATGGCTTTGAAGGAGAGACTTCAACACACAAAGATGACAAAAGGAGAAGGTGTTGCAACCTATCTCACCAAAGTGAAACAATTACTAGATGAACTCCTTGCAGTAGGAGTAAAGCTATCCCCAACTGAAATAGTTAGATCGGCCTTGAGAGGCTTCCTAAAGGAGCGGGACCCTTTTATTGCAGGAGTAGTGGCCAGAGAAAATATGCAAGATTCAGACAGGTTGTGGAAAGACTGCTGCCAAGAAGAAATCAGGAGAGGCAGGGATGTAGATGAGGATGAAGAGGAGGAGAATCTCGCTCTCACCTTCAAGAAGGGAGCCAGAGGTAGAAGAGAAACAACTTTTATAGGAAGAGCCACAAGCGGAAGGCCAAAGAAGGATCTTTCACATGTTCAATGCTATGCATGTGGAGAGTTTGGGCGTTATGCCAGCCGATGCTCTCAAACCAAAAAGGGCTATGGGGCAAAAGGCAAAAGGAAGAAAGTAGCAACTTCAACTAAAGTCGAGGACATGGATGAGGAAGAAGAGCAATAGTTGGCTGCCACAACTCATGAGTTATTGAAATTTTTTCGAGACGAGTATACGTTGTTCTTAGACACGGAGGACAGATCTAGAGATGGGTGGAACCTAGACAGTGGTTCCACTTGCCATATGACTGGAGAAAGATATGCATTCCAAGAGTTTTCAGCCAATATTTGGGTTATGTAAGATGTGGTGTGCACTCTAGCATGGTGGTAGTTCGAGGAGAAGGGGCGGTGTCACTACAGATAGAATCAGGCAGAATTCTAAGGGTGCCAGGGTACTTTATGTACTAGGTATGAGAGTTAGTGTATTCTCAATCTCAAACTTGGAGGATCAAGGTTACGGTGTCAGCTTCTTTGGTTGTGGTGTGCATATTTACTCTGTCAGAGGTCGGGCACCATGACCACTTGTGATGATAGGCATCAGTGAGGATCACCTGTACAGGCTGTGGGGGTAACCCATGTACAACTTCAGGGGTGGAAGTGATGGGACAGTTGGATCGTACTTAAGAGACTAGGAGGCTATTCTCCGCAGGCCCATGTGGTGGGGGTGGACTAAGTTGGAGGAGTGGGGATACTTAGATAGTCTTAGTACAGGTGGCAGTAGCAATTACAGAGCAGAGCAGGTTGAGTATTCAGACTTAGAAAGGATGAGTCTCTCAGATTCAGAGGAAGAGACTCACAGTGATAAGGACCATGGAGGAGGCAACTCCAATAGCAGTACCGCCCTCGTTAAGAGGGAGTGTTAGATTATGTAGCTCGGGCAAGTACTTCCACACTAGGGATGTCTAGTAGTGTGGAAGGGGCCCCCTTATGTCTAGACAACTTAATGTTGGTGGGGATTGTTGACCACTTTTCCAACTAGGGGGTCAACTCCATGTGCCATGAAGAGATGCATCATCAGATGGTCATTTGTCGAAAACAGTTTGGTTCTACTGGGCATTTTTGCCTCCATCACTTCTTTTTGTACACTGAATTTTCGCACCCCTGCGTGGGTTAATAATGTAATAGGTTTGCATGGATCATATTTAGGTCAGTTACCTTGGGATGGGTTCATTGGGAGAGTTCCTTTCACCGAGGGTTTTTTATCCTCAGATTATTAATTGGGCTTTTCAGCTCTATTAATTTCCCTTGAGTTTTTCCCTCACACATGCAATAATTCCTCCAAAGTGGTGAAAGGCGTTCTAATGGGCTTATCCTCTGTTAACTATTGTTTAGGGATGATGTAAATGACCATGTATGACATCTTAGAAAGTTTCGCGGAATTCCGACGAGTCTAGATTAGTTTTTTTTAATTAATTAATTTTCAATTAAATTTCCCTAAGTTTGGAGGTTTAATTATTTTTGAGCAAAAGTTGTAAAAACTAGGTCCTTGGACTTTTGATAGCGGTATTTGTGCTCAAAAGAAATGGAATGAGACCCCCTACACCCTTGGACCAAGTTTTAGCTCAGTCAGACAACTTTTGCTAGGTGTTTGTCCACCAAGAATCTCAGTCAGTCAAAACAACAATTTTAATTGCTAAATCATGACATAGGAAAAATGTCATTTTTGTAATTTTGAGCAAACGGGGTAAAGTAATGATGAAAAAGTGCGAGAGAGATTTTTCCTAACCTTTTCCAACCTTCACATCACCCCCTTACCTAGCCATTAAGCAAAAACGTCACTTTTCCTAAAGTGGTGTGCCTCCCTTCTAGAAAGTCTCCAAAAAGTGAAAAA
>ML784683.1:71608-97073 GCA_009831015.1 Picea engelmannii
ATATTCTAAACTATCTCAAGATCTATTTCATTTTACATGCTCTAATCCAACACCAAATGGTTTAATGCATCGATGGTTTAATTAGTGGTTTTTCTCTTTCATGCTATTTCATACTTAAGGCCATTTGCCGTCACTTAAGTTTAAAGTATTGTTGGACATGTTGATAGTGTAGGCACACATATAAATCTTAAGCTTTCTCTTTCACACTTAACACTCTATCTTAATGCTATAGCAATCAATGTTTAAGTGGTGATAAGCTTTAAATCTTTCTTTCTTCCTTTGGCAAGTTGTTCTTGCCCTTGTTCATTAGCATTCTTTACAAGCTTTTCATGTTGTGGCTTAACTAATGGTGATGCATTAAATCTTTATTTCAGCTCTATCTTTACATGTGTTAATGTGCTTCATTTTTCATGCTTAACAACACATCTTTATAAGCTGCATAAAGTTTCGGTTTTGACATAAAATCACCATTTTAAGGCAACTTAAAGTCATTAAAACACTCTCTAATACACCTAAAAACTTAACCAATTGATCTATAAACTTAATAGACTTAATAGGGTACCTAAAACCACCATCTTCGCCATCTAAAACGGGGATTGAGGAAGGCAACGGAAGGTGCTAGGCCGGGGACGGTCTCACGGCGTGCGACGTCTTTTTCGGGAGTACTCGGTTCATTAGGGTTGACCTGTGAAGCTAGGGTAGGCCTCGTTGCCTAACTTGTTGAGCATCCAACAACCATTTGGTAATTGGGGGACGAGGTTTTTGGTCAAACACTTAGTTAGGGTAATTAAAATCTTTCAAATCTAAGAACCCTTAACTCACTAAGCAATTAATAATCTTGGTTAAAATTGACGTATCTTAAGGTTAAACATTTGCAAGTATAATTTTCCAATCTCATATACAAGTAATGCTTTGTGGGTAATTAACTAAGTGTCTTAATCATTGTGGAACACTTGTGTTTAAAGCTTCTAAATCTTGTAAGTGTCCTTGTGGAATTTGAGTGTTGATGTTGCCATTGAGGAGCAGTCCAATAGAGTAAGTGCTATTGGGGCATGCTTATGCTTAATGTGTTGATGGTGCTCACGTCTTGATTATATCTAATTTCCTGCACATTTAAGCAAACGTGGTTAGCTTGTGATATTGTAACATTGTGTATCTAACATTCTTTATTTGTAAGTATCTAACCTTGCTGTAGCATAAGTGTATCTTGATAATCTTTGTAATCTTACTTGTAATTAAACACCCTTACATTTTAGTTGACCCCTTGCCCAACCTTACGCACTAGTTTTAGTTGACCTAGGGAAATGCTTGTTTGACATAAGAAATCTTGCATCTTGCATTTGCCGCCTTTGCATCATAGGTTAGACTCCCCCCAAACCTTAACTAATTAAAATCTACTCCTAGAACTTAACGTCAATCTCATCTAAAAAGTAGGGTCTACCCCCCTTGGCTTCCCTAGGAGTAAGCCTAGACGGAAGAGGTTCAAGCCAAAGTGACAGCGTGGGCTTTGAACCTAGGCATTGTGCCTCCAAGGACACACTAAGTGAGCAGGACTTGGCTCACGTTTGCAAGTGTGTACAAGGACGACAACAGGGATCACTTAAGTCAACATGATATTAAGTCACAATCGTTGGATGTGACTTAAGTTGTCTCAATGCTTGATTAAGTCCCCACCATCAGATCTAGATCTTGAGGAGAAGATGTAAGGGCTAGGGTTGAATGAGAGAAAAGGCTAGGGTTACAAATAACCAAGGAGGAGGCAGCTCCAATAGCAGTACCACCCTTGTTAAGAGAGAGTGTTAGATTATGTAGCTCGGGTAGGTACTTCCACACTAGGGATGTCTAGTAGTGTGGAAGCCCCCCCTTTATGTCTAGACAACTTAATGTTGGTGGGGATCACTTAAGTCAACATGATATTAAGTCACAATCGTTGGATGTGACTTAAGTTGTCTCAATGCTTGATTAAGTCCCCACCGTCAGATCTAGATCTTGAGGAGAAGATGTAAGGGCCAGGGTTGAATGAGAGAAAAGACTAGGGTTACAAATAACCAAGGAGGCCTCATTTCTCATCATCTCAAGAGAGAAGTTAGCCAACAGAGGGTGAGTGGCTCTTCAAGGGAGATCGAGTGACTGGTTAAAGCGAATCAGTGAAGAGGGTCGAGTAGGGTCGAGCTGAGAGGTTGAGTAAGGGCAAGGAGAAGTCGAGTTGAGGCAAGCAAGAGGAGATAAGGGCTAAATAAGAGCCCAAGAAGTCTCCCAGTGAAAAATTATCAGAACCCACAACAGATAAAAGGGAGACCGTACAAGTCGTACGAGTTGACTCCGAGAGAGGGTTGTACCAACAAAAGATTGAAGAGGGGGCCATACCAGTATGGTTGAGAAGAAAAGGAGCAAACATATACTGATATATATGACAGTGTGATCACCTGCAACAAAGAAAACGAGAACTCAAGTTGTACTAAGAATTTCGTACAACCGTACGACCGCCCAACAAAGAAAATCAGAACCGTACAGAGTCGTACAACCTGTACGACTTTCTATTTTGTCAAGTATAGTTGGGTTTTTTGTATGTATCTTAGACTGAAGAATTTAAATAAGGTTTTACCCATAGGAGTGGGATTTCCAAACATCTTTTTTGTGGATGTTCATGTTATTATTTTGCTAATGGGTATTGGATAAAATGTGTGTTCTTTTCAGTCAAGTTATTTGGATCTGATATTTACAATGTCTACATATTAGTTTATGCTATTTAGTTCCATAGTTGGTAATCAGGTGAAGAACACATCCTCCTTGGAAGCAGTGAAGAAGAGAAGGCAAAGTCATCTCCTTGAAGCCCCTATTAGTCATGATGATGTGGCTACTTGAAGAGCCTTGAAGGAGCTTTCACATGAACGCTTTTAATATACGTCAGTGGATTACAATGATAGGAAATACCAATGGAAAAGAAGCCCTGAAAGAGAGGAAAGGAATTTCGAATGAATGGTAAAGAAGCCCCGCAGTTGATTGAAGAAAAAGAGTATGAAGGACATTGCAAATGCATGCATATGCTCATGTTAATAATTTGTGGGTCTCATACAAAACTACTCGTTTAAAAAGAGCCTATTGAAGACTACCTAGCATTGATCCAATCCCCTTGAATTTTTTGAATTTGAACACAAATGAATCAATCTTGATTCTTCACCAATCATCTTCTTTAAATCAATAAATATAACCTTACATCCTTGTTCTGAATCAAGTGTCTCTCTCCAAATAGTGAATACTAAATAGCTGAAACTTTTTGTAACCAAAATTTGTCTAGTAAAGCTAAATATGTAGGAGTCCTTTAGTAAATTTTGACTTGAGTAGGTACAGACTTGATCGAGTAGGGTTGGTTTGGTACCAAACTGACCGACTGAGCGAAGTCACTGGCTGAGTCGACTCGGTCACCTAACAACTTGGTCGGGTTGACTCAATCTGAGTCAACTCGGATCGAGTTTTAAAATTCTGATGAAAGAAAAGGTCATGTGAATGTATTTATATATGGCTCACATTAATAAAAAATATTAATGTTGGAGTTATCCGCAGGCCTGTCAGTGGTATTAGAGCCTTGGCGTTTTTTCTTGATAACTCCATGATCTCTACCGTATCAATCTTTAAATGGAAAATCTCTTTCAAACGAAGGCTGTGCATCTCATGAACTCATCTCTGATTTACATGAATGTAAACAAAGACTGTGCATCTCAAATCTATTGATCTCTTGCAACTTTTCTCTTTGTGAGAAGACCACCGTGTCACAAAGATCAGTGTGCGTGGTGAAGGATTGATTCCGCAGTGGAAACGTGCAAAATAAGAGAGAAGTGTTACTCCACTGGCAGGTCATGCGACTGTTCAAAACCCTAAACCTAATCACTTTCCAATGGTTAGCGTGTTAACATTGACCATTGATTTTTGTAAGGTATTCCATGGAAGGCGCGGGGGTAGGGTGGCATTTCATTTGACATCCTCAAGTAACCAAAAGAACCCATATTACATAACAGACAACCGATCCATTCAAAGCATCTGTTTGGTAGTAGTAATTAATGTATGTGGCTCCACTTGCTACAACAATCAACGTGTGTTGCAGTCTGCAAGTTAAGAATTGCTTTAAGAGATCAAAGCATGTAGTTTGTGCTTCTTAAGTCATTTAGGCTTGAGAGCACCAAACTATGAAAGTCAGGATGCACGTTCCACTTTCATATAAGAGGTGCGTTTTAGAGTCTATACATGTTCAACGACAAGCAGTTGGAGTCTCAATTCCCCACCTTGAAATTATATACGTAAAATTTGGCCATTATTTGCTTTGAAATTATATACTTAAAATTGCCATCTTTGCTAGGATTTTAATATTCAAAAGAAGAAGGTTTCGATCAAAGTGTACTCCAAACCCTAGCTTTGAAATATGCCCAACATGTAGCGATGTGAACACCTACAACATTATTTTAGTCTTTTCATATTCCAAGTCTAATAATGCTCAACATTTTTCTTCTGGTCATGGACAAATGTGGAAGGCTTTGGCCTTTGTGTTAATGGCAGGCCTATGTCGGTGTGGGGCTTCATTTTCACGTTACAAGCAAGTTAGGCTCCAATTTTATTTTGAATTTGAATTGACTTTTCAGGTGTAAGTAGCATTGGTTTTCCATCCACAGGTGACTTGAAAGTTACGTCCTCTTCTGTGACAGAACGGTGGTGCTTCCATGAATTGTTGTGCTTGCATACAAAGCGTTAGAGCTATCTATTTCGTGCAGTTCTCTCTGCTGAGTATGAAGTGATTTTGTTATGAAAATGCATTCTCTTCTCTCAATTGTTGGTGTGGTGCTTAGTGGCAAATAAAATTATACATAATGGTCAAAAAAGATCGAACATATTCTTATCTTCGATGATCTTTGGGATGGCATTTGTGATGGAGATACTTCACCTACCAAACCTATAATAGATAAAGAGCTTGCCATATGGATGGATAAAGATAAGAAAGCAAATGCCTTATGTTATCCCCATTTTGTGGATAACTAAGTAGATGATGTCTCGAGGCCCTTAGGTTGCAGATATGGAGTGCTGAGAGACTACATGACCAACAATACCCTTTGCACAGATGGAAAACCCACTCACCACCGTAGATGGTCACAGGTTTACAGATGACATCCACCACACCAATTGGCTTCCGGAAGGCAGTGGTCCTTGCTCCATGAGGAACAAGTTCGTATTATGGTGAGCTTCATTTCAATATCTATTAATTTTAATGACAAAATCAACAAGCTAACAATTCTGTCATACACTTAGGAACCTAGAGATAACTGTTTGCATGAATTCTGAAATGTCTCACACCCACATTCATAAATTTCCATAAGCAAAAATACACATTGCTAAGCAAATATGCAGCGGAAATAAACACAATGGACAACATTCAATAACCCATGAAAAACTTAGAAAGCTAGGCAAATGCTAGGGAAAACCCCAATGTGGGGAAACCCAACGAGAGAGAGAGAGATCTTATTATTCAGCTTCAGGAAAATACATATCAACAGTAAAATCACATTTCCAACCAAGAAAAATCACTTACAACACCCAAACTGTCCCACCAAAATCTGCCTTGTAATCTGTGCCAAGTCCGTACTGCTGTATGACCCTCCCAGAAATTGCAGCACCTCGAAAAACGTGCAAACAACCTGCTGTACAGACTGTTCTGTACGACCTAGCAGCAACAAAACAGTCTTGAAAACTGTGCTAATCCCTGCCTCGATTTCTGTGCCCTTTCCACTTGCTGTATGAACTGTACGGATTCGTACAGTACGGCCTCCCACAACAGAAAAATAACTTAGCAATGAAACAAAAATGCTTCCTTGGGATTTGTGCCCACTTTGTCTTGGGAAATGTGCCCTATTTTTCCTCTCCCAAGCTTACTTGAAAATTCTCTCTCAATCTCCTCTCTTGTATCTTGCACACTACCCGATGCATTCTTTTATAAATCTTTTCACCTTCCCCAACCCTAAATCCAAAGGCCAAGATTTAATTTTGCCTTTTTCAAGATCAAGGGTCATGATTCATTCCCTCCAAAATGAATCACTTAAAATATTAAAGTACATTTCACTTTATTACATAAGTGCACTTTATGAAATAAAGTCACTTTAAAATTAGAAGGCACACTTTATTAAAAAGTCACTTTAATAAAAGAACCACTTTACAACTTTATAAAAAACCATTACAAAGTTAAGTGCCTAGTAGTGTCAACATAAGGTAACATCCGCATACAAGACAAAACATGTGGAGTACCTCCCGAGCTAAAAAGCTAACAATATCTAAGCCATTTGATTATGTTGTATTTTAGATTGCTCTAGATTTCATGATATGTGCTTGGACATTATGCCTTTTGGCCTGCTTCACCTTGGTGGTTGACATTATGCCCTAGTAAGTGGTCTTCTTTGGGAATGGGTTTGCTACTGGGAAATCCCTTAATGAGCCATCGTATCGTTCCCGACCATACTTACCATTTTCCATCATTATTCCCCTCCATTTCCTTATCTCTTGGAATTTTAGGGTGTATTGACCCAAGAAGGGGTTGTCCCTCATTCTATGGGAAGAAGGGGCTAAAGGCCCAAATGGGTTGGTGTTGCGTAAAAGATAAAAGCCATATATAAACTTTCCAGATGCTTCGCCCAAGGATCACCCAAGAAAGCAATGAAACACTTATCTTTGAATAAAAGGGGACCCACAATGTAATAAAGAAATGCTTGAAAGGTAGGTTGAAGGATAGGAGGTCTCATCACAAGCCGACCTATCACATCCATGGATATCTAGTGGTATGACATTGTCATCATTTGGTCACCAAACCAGGGCAGTGACTCTCAGTTGCATGGCTGAGAGAAAGGGGGTTTCATCACGAGCTAGCCTTATCATATCCATTAGCTATTTGTGGGTGACATTGCCACCACCTGGTCACCATGCCAGGGCAGTGACCTTCAATCTCTCCTTATGCTATTATGAAAGAAAATATAAAGAAAAAAAGATAAAAGGCAATGATGGGCTTGGAAAAAGTGCATTGTGAACGAAGGTACCACACACCCTCTACAAAGGCACCCATGAATGAGACACTACGACCCCTTGTATGTCATGAGCCTTATGCCCATTGAGTCTTGACCCCATCCACCTCATCCACTTTACATGGCTTAGAGAGGGATATCTTGGAAGTTCTCCTTGACCTAGGGAAAGATCTACCCAATAGGACACCTCCTCAACCCTCCCATACTTAAGCTTGACAAGTCACATAGTGTCTTTGAGCTGTTAATTGTTTGATATGGTAATCTTTTATGCACATGCTTAGATGTCTTGTTTATTGATTGGATCCACTTATCATGATGTTATGACTTGAGATCCTTGGAGGGTGTGTTCATTTGTCTTTGCAGGGCCTAGCTGGTGGACAGTTTTGGGAGAACAATCCTAGCTTGGGCTTCCATGGGGCTACAAGCCCACTAGTTGGATGCAAGGGGCCCACATGCCAGATAAGAGAGAGATGACTTGGACGGCCTTGATGATGACCTAGACGAGCTAGCCCACCCATTGCTTGCCAAACGATTTGCCCAGGAGGGGCAAAACGACCCACTTTTGAGCATGACGTCATGATTGGGGGCTAGGGCTTAGTGGTGAGGTGCCACTCATTTGCACTAGAACGTTTTAAGGAGAAGAGGTTTCTCACCATGATGAGATCACCTAGATGCTTGACACATGGCCTTGGGAGGCCCTTCCATACTTCTCCAACACCAATGTCCTCTTCAAAGTGGCAAAACGTCCCCTAAAGGGGTAACGTCATCGTATATTAGGGTTTAATTTGTGCAAAAGTTGAAATTTTAAGTGAATTGTTTAATATTATTGTGTTAAGGGGGCAAGATTAGGGTTGTTGACCCCTAATCTTGTGTTTTACTCCTAATTTTGTGGACAAACAATGTTTGCTAATATTTTTATAAATAGAGATCATAAGATCTCATTTTAAATCATAACTCTCCTCTTGTGAGAGGTTTTGGTCTGAAATTTTCGGCCTCCTTAGCTCTTTTATCTCTTGTGCATTTGTCTTATGGTTGATTTTATGAATGGCTGATGGAGGAAGGCCTAGCGCTAACTTTGGATGATGCTTTCTAGCTCTTGTGGTGAATTGTCTTAGCATTTCTCTTGATCTTGGTATGGTTTTTACTCTCTTGCTATCACTTTATTCAAGTCAAGTAGTGTTATGCTAGGAGCTAGGTGGGAAGTATAAGGGCATACATCCCCACCATAGTCTTCATCATTTTTGCTTGCTTCATCTCATTGATTAAGGGTTTGCTAAGAGCATACACCCTCTTAGCTTAAACCCTAGCTTAGAGAAACTTGCCTTGGGAAGTAAAAGGGCTTACACCCCCAAGGACTTAGCTTCTCTAAGCTCCCTGTGGCTCCATTAACCCAATAGTAAAAGCACTAGTCATTGATTTGTTGCATTGGAGATGTAAAATTATTGCATTGGGAAACGTGAATTTCGGTCATTTTTACTTCTTGCAAAGTGGATTGTCTTCCTTATGCCTTGGGCACCTCACAACCACTAGGGTGTCCTCATCTAAGGGCTACTTATTGCCGCTGTTACAAATTTGCATCTTCAGCCATTAGGGATGCATAAACCTTAACCTAATTGCTTTAACAACTCTCTTATCAACCACTGTTTTTTGCTCAAAGTTTGCACATTTACTCTCCTTGTCCTAGCACACTTTTTGGCAAAATTTGAGGGGATTTCATTGGCTGATTTTCTTGCTGTAATACATTGAATGTTACAGCCATAAGGCTGATATAATTTGCTGCAGACAAGTGTCTACAACAGCCATTTCTTTAATGCTAAGAGTCTTGGTTTTTCATCTTGAGTTTAGCTAGTCATTTACTGGCCTTTCTCTTGTATTTTTTAGTTGATCTCTAGCACTTATTGAGCAACTTCTAGTATCATTTATTTGCTGATATATACTGTTATCTACTGCTGCAAATTAGGGACAACAAGCTTAACTTGCTGATCCAACTAACATATGCTGTTGCAAAGTGTCTTTTCTTGTGTCTTGGGCAGGTACACTCATCCCAAAAAGCACTATACTCGTGGGGCAGTCATTACTTAACTTGCAAGGCATCTCTCCCTACCTTTCTTTCCATCTAGACTTGACCTCTAGGGGCTTCTTTTTCACTTCCCTCCATCTCCGTCCAAATCCCCCTAGGGTTCCATAGAGTGACTTAGTTACCCTTGAAGTGCGGGACCTACATCGAGGTGACATTGGGTGTAGGATTTCCATAGTTGTAGCAATTGTTCCATGGTTGGGTCGGGCTTTTCCCAACCTACAACTTGTGCCATAACACCTTGATTACTGCTTTTGTAAGAGGAGGTGAGTTGTTACATCAAATCTATCGAAGACTCTTTGGGTGCTTTGAAGAAGTTGAAATATTTGTATGATTTGTATTCAAAATTAGAGCTAATTCAATTGTAATTGAAGCTCTTCAACCTAGAGTTGAAGGATAAGAATCCCATGGCTTTAGTATTCGAAATTAAAGCGATCATGCACGACATTGGTGTTGCTGGGATGGAGATAGACATTGCTCTCACGACCTTCATCAAGGACTTCTACCTCACATATTCTACTATCTTGAATCACTTCAAGCTAGTGGCCAATTGAAGTCCCTCGATTTTGACTTTTTGGTGGAGAAAATTGTAGAACTCGAGAAATCTTTCGGGAAGAAGATCGTTTAGCCCACTGGAGAGATTGTGTGCCTTGCTAAAAAAGGGAAAGATCAATCACATGATTTTTCCAAAGAAGAAGGTATTAAAGAGGATGGGGGAAATTTTTTTTTGGAGGCAGGGGGTTAGGCATAATCAAGTTGAGAAATTTGATCTTCATTGTGTTTGTTGTGGCAAGAATGGACATGATACAAAGACTTGTAGGATCCCATGGGAGAAGATGAAAGAAAAGTAAGAACAAAAGGAAGAAAAGGGTAAAGCTTCCGAATCTACTCACTTTGTTATTGCTCGTTGCAATATTGGCATAAATGAAGACTTGTTCAAAACGTCATTTTCTTCTTGGAGAGATGCATGGTTGCTTGACACTGGTGCTACTTACCACATGAGTTTTCGGAGAGACTTCTTTGAGGAATTGAATGACAATGTAGAGGGTGCAGTATACTTTGTAGATAGATCCAGCCTCAAACCTACAGGAATTGTTACCATCAGGCCCAAATTGTATCGATTCCCAAACTTTCTTTTGCATGATGTTCTCTTTCTTCCTGAGTTGTGGAGGAACTTGTTGTCTCTTGTGCACATTCGATGGCAAGGCCATTCTGTTCACATGTTTGATGGAAAAATTGAAATAAGGAGGTCTTCCAACAAGATGGTTGTCATGATAGGATGGGAGGATGATAGATTGTTGAAACAAAAAGATTGTTGAAGCTGAAAGGGTCATTTGCACTGGCACATAATTCTGCATACCTCTCTCACAATGATGAAGGTACATTGTCATCCAATCTCTTGTGGCATGATAGATTTGGGGACATCAATTATGATAGTCTTTGTATGTTGAAGAAAAATGGTGTTTCTGGTTGGCCTACCATTCTGAGGAATTTAAAGCAATGTGATGAATGTATCCTTGGTAAACCTAACAAACAGGCTTTTCATGATTCCACTTCAATAACATGTAGAAAGCTAGAGTTGATACATTCTAATTTGTGTGGCCCCATGCCTGTTGCATCTGCTTTTGGTAATAAATATATCATGACTTTAATTGATGATTACACCAAGATGTGTTGGGTTTATTTGTTGAAACATAAATCTCAAGCATTTGAAACATTTAAAATGTTTTGTGTATGGATTGAAAATGAAGCACAATCTTGTATTGGCACTCTTCGTACTAATAATGAAGGGGAATATACTTCTAATGATTTTGAAATCTATCTTCGCCAACATGGGATTAAGCATCAAGCCATTGATTCATATAATCCTCAGTAGAGTGGTGTAGCAGATTCCGTGATCGAACAAAACACATCACCATGAAGTACCATCTGATTTGGCATCATGTAGAGGCCGAGACCATTTAGTCGATACGGTATTCCACAAGTGAGCAAATTGCAAACATCTTCACCAAAGTGCTTGGAAGAGAAAAGTTTGAAAAGTTCAGAAAGATGCTTGGCTCACAAACACCTCTTTAGATTAAGGAGGGGAATGTTAGATACCTAATCGTAGGGATTTTGGTGTCTTGTAAATATTATTATTAAGAAATATGAAGGGTCATAGGTGAATAGGAATAGTCATCGGAGGGAAGATGAAACCAAAGGTCATCTCAATGTATTTATATCAGTGTTGAAAAAGTCGGTGATTTTTCGCGGCTTTTACCCTGAGCCGATTTTTACACCCTAAAAAATCGCAATTTTTTGCAATTTTAAAAAGTCGCGACTTTTACTAAAAGTCGGCGATTTTTTCGAAAAAGTCGCGGTTCGATCCAAAAAGTTGTCGGACCCAGGGAACCCACGGGCATAAGGGCGGATTTTTTTTTTTTTTGGTCATTTGTGTTTTTTTGCTTGTGGAGAAGGAAGGAGAAGGGTTCGTGGTCTTCCTCAATCACTATGGAGGCAACTTAACAACCATCATCATCACCATCAAGGATTTCGAAGTGGAGCAAGGGTTCAATTTCATTTGCCAACAGGTGTTGAATCTTCCATTCAAAGGTATGTATCTAAATCCCTCCATGTTAATGTTTATTTTCCATAGATTTTTGCAAGTTTGCTTGCCTCTTTGCTTGCCTACGTTTTTTTTTTTTAGGTCATTTTTCCATGATTTTCATGCCCATAAAACAATGTAATGTTTTTTTTTTTATGGGACAGCAAGCTTGAGCCTTGCTGTTAATTTTTTCTCCACCCTCTTATTGTCATTTTTCATTGCTAATAATCTAATCTAGAGGTCTGATTATTTTTTACCAATGGGCTGTTATTTTTTTCTAGTGGGGTTTAATATCGTTTTCTTGTTTTTTTGTCCCTTAGGGTTGAATTTTGAAGCTGCCAATTTCATCAAAAAATATGCCGAAGCCTTTGGATCCATTTTGGGTGTATGGGATCCTTGAAGATGGGACAAACTGACAAAAATTGAATTGCAAACTCTGTGGGGTGAATATGTCAGGAGGGATTTGCAGGTTGAAATATCATTTAGCTAAAATCCCCGGGCACGATGTTGACGTTTGTGATCATACAACCCCATAGATTATGAGAATTGCATTTGATTCACTTGAAGCAAAGGATAAAAAGAAAGATGAAAAAGCGACAAGGAAGGCCGAACTTTCATTTAGAAGTTCAGCGACATCTACCCCAGAGGGACAAGGTAGTGGGAGGGGCTCCACAGATTCAGGTACCGGGAGTCAGAGGTTTTCACCTTTTTTTCCAGAACGAACCACACCTGAAGCACAACCTTCCATCAGGTCAATGTTGAAGAAAAAGGAGAAGAAAGAAGCAGATAGGGTTGTGGGGAGGTGTCTTTTATGGAGTGACATACCTCTTATCATCACCAAGAATAATCCATTTTGGCAACCGATGTGTGATGCCATTGCTGTTGTTGGCCGAGGGTATAAAAGTCCTACCTTTGAGGAGTTGCAGGGGCCAATTCTTCAAGAAGAAAAGAAGGACATCAACTCTAGATTGGCAGAGTTCAAGAAGTCATGGGAGATCTCTGGATGCACAGTGATGTCTGATGGCTGGACATATAGGAAGGGTAGGTCCCTTTTCAATTTCTTGGTACATTGTCCTAGATGTACCATGTTTATCAAATCAGTAGATGCATTAGCACATGTGAAAGATGCAACATTGTTGTGTGAGTTGATGGATGCGTTCATCCAGGAGATCGGTATGCATAATGTGGTGCAAATCATAACAGATAATGCAACTAATTATGTGGCTGCTGGTAGGTTGCTTATGGAGAGGAACCGTTCATTGTTTTGGACTCCATGTGCTACACATTGTATTGATTTGATGCTCGAGCATATGGGGAAAACCTCCTTCATCAAGGAGGTGATTGATCAGGCTAGGAGCGTCCCCAAGTTCATATATAACCATATTTGGGTTCTTAGCCTCATGAGGAGACACACCAGAAACAGGGAGTTGCGANGTCCTGCAATCACTCGTTTTGCCACTAACTTCATTACTCTTCAGTCTTTGCTTCAATGTCAGTTTGAGTTGAAGCAAATGTTTGTTTGTGATGAGTGGCGAGATTCTACATATAGCAGGAAAGAGGATGGGAAATCCATTGCTAGATTGGTGTACAGTGACTCCTTCTAGGAAGGAGTGGCAGAGGTGTGCTCAGTG
Organism: Picea engelmannii; assembly: GCA_009831015.1. Taxonomy (NCBI): domain Eukaryota; kingdom Viridiplantae; phylum Streptophyta; class Pinopsida; order Pinales; family Pinaceae; genus Picea; species Picea engelmannii. The sequence continues at coordinate 84,953 of ML784683.1, forward strand.
AGTGAACCTTTGGTAAAGGTTCTGAGATTGGTTGATAGTGATAAGCCAACAATGGGCTATTTGTATGAGGCCATGGATAGGGCCAAAGAAGCTATCCGGGCTTATTATGTGGGAAAGGGTAGCCATGGGTTTCGTAGATAGATGTTATTATGGGATTTTATTGATATTCGATGGACCGGGATGCTCCATCGATCCATTCATGTAGCATCAATTTTCCTTAACCTTGCATTTTCCTACAAATGCAACTTTGCTTTTGATGGCGGGGTGATGGAAGGGCTCCATGCTTGTCTTCAGAGGATGGTACCTAATGTCGCAATTTGCCTTGATATTAATCGCGAGATAGAGATGTATCGGGATGGTACTGGACTATTTGGATATGAAGATGTTGTTGCTTCAAGGAACATTTTGTTGCCACGTAAGTCATTAGAATTTAGAAGATAGTTCAACTTAGAACTTTATGTTTTTAAAATTCAAATTTCAATTATGTATTTTAATTTTAAAAATTTATTTTAAAGTTCAATTATGTTTTATTTATGTTATCTTTCTTTCTTATTTGTTGTAGATGTTTGGTGGTGAAACTATGGTGCAAGGGCACCAAATTTACAGAGATTTGCCATCCGAATCCTGAGTCAAACATGTACCTCTTCGTGATGTGAGCGCAATTGGAGTGTATTTGAAAAAATACACTCAAAGAAACGCACCAGGTTAGAATTTATGAACCGTTACATTTATTGTAATTTGTAATTTATGAGTCTATGACCGTCTAATATATTATGACCCTCAAAAGTTAAAACTCATTAATTTTTTTATGACCCTCTTACAGGTTAGAGTTCTCATGTCTCAACGACTTGGTGTATGTCCATTACAATCTTCGACTATGGTTGAAGCAAATGGATAGAACACCGGATGTGAATGCCATTTCCTTGGACAATATTTATGTATTGTCTAAGTGGAGGGTGGAGTTTGAGATGCCTATAATGGAGGAGGCACCTGCATGGTTAGATGAGGAACCCGAACAACAACAGGCCTTGGAGGAGCAACAAGGAGAGGAGGAGCAGGAGGAGGAGGAGGAGCAGGAGTGGCCTGGAGACATCATGGAGGGTGATGTGCAAACATCAACACAACCTTTTACACTTATTGATGCACCTACTCCTGCACACACCAATGGTCATCCACTATCAGATGCAGGGCCTTCTACTGTCAGGGGCAGGCCTGACAAACAACCCCTTATCTTTTCTCGTAAAAGGGGGAGAGGCGGAACCCTTATTAGAATAGTCAACTTTGATTTATATGTATATAACTCACATCATGGTTGAAGGGGGTGGCCCCTTTATTAAAATCTTTTAACTTTGCCCCCTCCCCTTAGAGCACATATGCTTACAAATTTGCCCACTATGTGCCAAAATATTTTGCTTCTAATGACCACCGTAAGCCAAAGTCATAATGAGAAGATCAAGTATGAGTGTTAGGCAAACCATGAACAAGATCGTCTATACCACAACACCAAAGACCATCTCACACTTGTCAACCAAGGCATAAAATGAAGAGTGAACTTAGTACCACCATAATCCACCAAAACCACTAATCCAACATGTAGCATCACCAGGATCCAGCCAAAAAAGGTGTGTATACCCACATGTCACCCCTGAAACTCCTGTCATGTGATAAGAATCACGCAATTACCACTCATGCCGATATGAGGGGTAACACTTTTCAAAATCTGGGAACATAAACTATTAAAGTTAATATAGGACGTTGCTTGCTTGGAATTGCTTAAAAGCTTGTTGTTTTTGATCTGCGAAGAACATGCCTTAGATTTCCCTCTTTGGATTACTATTTTCTTGATGGTTTGTAATACCCTGGTTTTGACCCTTTGGATGTATTAGAATGGATTATGTATAAATTGTAAATAAGTGGTTATAATGATGGGTGTCAAGCCATGCGAGCTTAAATAAATGACCCTGTGTGTAAATGATGTAAGTATGTTTGTATGGATTCCTAGTGTGGACCTCAAGGCCAAGGTCCAACTAGTGAATGTCTAGGCATGCAATCACACTAAATATGTTTTCCATGTACTGTGTGGCAGATCTTCCATTGTACACTCGATATATATAAATATTTTGTTGAAAATTAATATAAAGGTCCAAGATGGCTGCAGAGAGCATGAGAGGGGCTATGAGTCCACTAGGAGGGACACCGAAAAGGAGCCTAAGGGGAAAGTAATCCCATGTTTCCTAGGAACTCCTACCTTTTCATCGTGCACTTTATTTAAATCTCATCCACCACCATTGACTTAGAAGACAATCATTGAATGCATGTGGTGGTTGGTGAGGAAGTCTACCTCACATAGTTGTGAAGGCATGGGGCTGGGTACAGTCATCATGGGAAAGTGTAAGAGTCCTCAATCCTCATGGAAATTCATTCCTCCACCCTCATGGATGATGGAAATTCGTTCCTCCATTCTCATGGACACTCTTGCTATTCTCACCATTCACAATTCGCACTCTTACCATTCTCATGTTCAAGCACCACTGAAGTTTCGAATTCTGCAATCCTTCTTTTTTGGACTGATGTACAAACCTGCAAATGTCCAAATAAGCTAGGGGAGAGTAATTTGTGGACTTGGGAAGGGAGATGGATGGCTGTAGAGAAGCATAGAGGCTGGGCTGTTTAGGATAACTATTACCTACCTTTCCCCTGTTAATTGCTGCTGCTTGGGTGCCTTAGAGCCAAGGTATTGTTCTGCCAAGTTATTCCCAGAAGTCATACAACAGGATGGGTTCTTCTTCCCTAACTGAAGAGCACTGGAGGGAAGAATACTTTTGAGGACTGTTGAGCAGAGAAGGGAAATATCTTCCTTGTGCTCACTACTATGTAGGGCAGTGGATGAGAATCCCATGACTGTACGATGGTTGGATGGTTACCTGGGTCCTGGAGTGCTCAGTTGTCAGTAGATTGGCTGAACTTGAGAGCAATTGGGTTGGGTTGAGTGAGATGTGAGTTTGTAGCTAGTTTCCTTCACCCTGGTGGCCTCATAGCCCAGCTTGAGGGTGACATCTGCACTGGATACCTATGGTTGGGTGGAAGGTTGCTCGTATGCAGCCAGATTTGTGGACTATTTTGGTTGAAGCTAAGCGTTCTATCTCCGCCCCTCATTCTCCTTTTATAATTCTGCAATTTAAGTTGGTTCTCTGTTTACGAATGAAATGGATACGGAATCCATGGTTTCTATGAGTTTATGCTTGTCTGTTACCGCTGCTTTATTTAGTTGCATACATGTATGCATTTGAATGCTGCTGGGCCTTTAATGGCTTCAAATTTATATTGAGATTTTCGGAAATGGGTTTTGTCCCAGTTCCATGGTTTCGGTAATCCGTGGAAGGGGATGTTTCATGGTTTGTAATATGTATAAGTGAAAAACTTCTTTACATGCAGACTTATCCTCTGCTTTTCCTAGGAGTGGACACAAATATAGGTGGATATGGAAATTATTTTTGTAATGAAACTGAACCTCATCATAATCAGCTGAATTATAGAATATAGTGCCATATTTGCAGTTATTGTCAAACATAAATGGGCCGGAGATGCACTTTGCTACCTTTGCACTTGTTCTTATCTTTATGTATTGTATATATGCTTGCAGTCTTATTGTTTTAACTTATTGCAGCTCTCTGCCAGCATCTGCCAACATAAATCGCATTGTACCAAATGGAAGTGTGGCATATGTGAACCCATCCCAATTGTCAAGAGGAAGCTGGAGTTCTATTATTAGGCACAACAGGTTGGCTGATGTAAAACCAACTGGTGTATCATCTATTCCAATTGAAATCACAAGTTCAACACCTACTTCTAAATCATTACAAGAACAGGCAGTACAGATTGTTGAGCAGCATTCCACTTCTTCAAATTGGGCCAATTCCGTTTCAGGAGTCTATTCCTGCTCTTCAGATCCTGTACTTGTGCCATCACGTGATCATTGTACTCCAGGTTTACTTGGAATGATTAAACATGATGTTGGAACAGTTGGAGTGTGGCGGCCGTCATCTGAATTTTCAGCTGTTGCTGTTCCTGCTGAGAGTAGTTCATTTTCATCTAATTTAATGCAGTTATCGCAGTTGACTAACTGTATATCACACGAGTCTGCTGAATCTATAGTGAAGTCATCTATGAGTGAAAAGCCTGGTCCAGCAGTAACACATTCTATTTTGCATGATTTTGATGTGAGCCATCCTATAGAGTTAGATGGGGGTCACCGGTCTGAAGCACAGGCATTGCCATCCGCTTCTGACATGTTTGGAGCTTCTCCAACCAGATCTTATATTATAGGAGGTCACTTAAATAGCAGGTCTCAGCAACAGCCTGTTGGTCATCAAAAAGGTTGGTTGGATATGTTCTGTGATAAGGAACGTGCTAATGACCTACTTCTTTTCCCGTGAACTGATCTAGCTTTTATAATATTTGGCAGATACACATGTTTCCTCTCTTGCTTTTTGTATCATCATATCAACACACAAAATGATCTCATGTCATTCTTTTGATTTAGTTGCTTATTTAGATTAACTGCTTTAATTGGAAGCCTATTAAATTGTTGTTGAAAATTTTTGTTAAAGAGTCAAGGCTCGAATTTTGTGTGTTTAAATAAGCTACTTCAAATGGGAAGCACGTTGCATGTTTTATTTTGAGTTTTTATTTAAGAAAACCACTGTAATGAAAATCCTGTTACATTTCTATTTGGTTTTTATTGACAATCAATGTCCATCCTTTGTCTTTGTTAAAGTTGATGAGATGGAATCATCATGATTAGTCTATCTTGTATAGGAGGGAGCTTATTTCTCTTGTCCTCCACTTGTGTTTGAAAACTTCAGTATGAATGTTGAGAACACTTTTACTTTCTATTGTTGTGCGATCTGATAAGGATATAACTCCAACTGTTCAATATACTAGTGTTACACAGGGACCCAAAGGTAGGGGGCGTGCTCCCTTCTCCATGTGTGCTTGGTATCTAAGTTGCACGAAACGGGGAAACGTCTGGAAGTTTTCGAAACGGGTACGGCAGGAAACACGACCCTCCAAAAATGAAGCGCCGGGGGAAATGCCGTATATATATATATATATATTTAGAAAAAAACACATTATCTTGCAAGAAAAACATAATGCAACACATAAATGGCATTTTAGAAGGAAAACCATATCTATATTAACTCCCTTAGATGATCAATATCATTGATTACATGAGGCAAGCAACACAATCCAAAATTAGCCTTTATATATGAGGCTATACATCCAAAATCAGCCTTTATAAATGAGGCTTTATGTGCTGAAAATGAAATAAAACATGAGCTAAAGAAGACTGCAATTACATAGATTCCTAATACATGTCATACTCATCATCATCCTCATCATCATCCTCATCCTCATCATTAAAAATAGAACAAGATGCTTGTTCAACAGAACTATAGCCTAGATGGGTAGAAGAGGCAATTCCACTTGCAGTTGCTGTTGCATCATCACCAATATCAAGAGAACCAAGAGAGAGCTCCAAGTCTTGGCATTCTGCATCCACATCCCACTCTTTATGAGGCTCAGTTGCATATTCTTCACCCCTACGAGACACCAAGCGGAGGTTTGAATGCACGTATACAAGATCTTCAACCTTCTGGGATCCCAACCTGTTGCGCTTCACGGAATGAATGAAGCCATAGGTGCTCCAATTCCTTTCTACCGATGAAGAGCTTGCCACTTGTGATAGAATACAAGTGGCAACTTGGCAAGGCTTTGTAAATATACACCATTTGCCCCATGACAAGTCCACCATTTCATCGGGTCCATGGTCCTCCTCTCCTCCAAAGATGACATGTCTGCAAAATCCTCTAATCCAACAACAAAAAAATAAAATTCTTCCCTTACGATTGTTTGTTGAGAACTTGGAAACAACCTCTAGAAGGCCTTTTTCACTCCACTAGCCACTTCCTTGTCCTTATGTGGGGCCTTCCTCTTCCCATTGCTTTTAAGCAATGAAATCTTCGTCATAAAATCTAGGATTTAGAGCATGTGCCAAAGTGTGCAATGGAGTGTTAAATCCATTCCACCTCGTAACCATGATGGATCTCACATGCTCAGCAAAATCAACATCAACAAAAAGAAGAGTTGGAGCCGCCTGTTTAATAATTTCCACGGTTTTCTCAACCATGGTATCCATGCCATCATAAATCTCTCCTAAGAAAGGTTTGTCTGTGTCGGCATCTTGGAGAAGCTCAAATGTTGGTAATGTGAACTTGAGCAAGAATTCTATCTTGCTCCACCAATCCTCATCAATGAACACCCTTCGCACCATACTTCCTCTCTCTGAATCTGCCTGTCTCCACTTAGCCCAAGTGGCACCCACCACCATACTCATTAATGCAGTTTTAACCTCCACAAGGCGACATGACATGATGAAGTTGGAGGCATATCTTGTCTCAACAACTTTGAGCAACTCCAATTTGGAGTGTTCTCGATATATTGCTTAAGACTGGTGGTGGTTGGTGATGAATTTTATTATCTCCCTAGCTTTCCCCGTGACCTCCTTAATCCATTTAGTTTTTGATTCAATTTCTTCTAAAATCAGATTAAGATTATGGACGATGCAAGGAGTCCAAAATATATGATTGTATCTACTCTCAACAATCAAGCCTACAACTTTACAAACAGGTGCAGTATCTATGATAACTTGCACCACATTTTCTGGCCCTACTTGTTCAATAGCAACAATTAAAATATTAGCAATGAAGTTATTATCTTTCACCTCACCTAAACAATCTTCTGTTTTAAGGAACATTGCTCCTTTTGGTGATGATGCAATGACATTGATCAATGGCCTCTGCCTTGTATCAATCCACCCATCTAAGATAATGGAAACTCCTGTGCTGCCCCATGAGCTACAAATTGATTTTAGAACATTATCAAGTAGTAGCCTCTGTTTCCTGAGCAAAACTGTTCTAATTTTTTCGTAGTTTGTTCCCTTGAAACCTCGAGGGGTTGTGTTAATTTCCCTCACCAAATCCTACTAATAGGGGGACTGAACCACATTAAATGGGATTCCACAAGCAAATATGGCCCTTGCCACTCTAGACTCGGCTTCTTCTCTCCCTTGATTGTTGAGCATTTTCAACAATCTGCTATCTTTACTTGCAACTGCAGGCTTGGATATCTCTTCTTCTATCAAGGTTGCCCTCCTCTTCCTTGCTTCATGAACAATCCTTGGCTCATTGCTAGCACGCAAGCTAGGAGTATGCTTTCTAGTGCCACCCATACCAATTTTAGCTCTATGCTCCTTCAACCTTTGAGCATCATCATGCTCTCTCTTGAATGTAGCCCTCACCTCCATATTTCTGGTAAATGAAAAACTTTCAACACCCCGAACTCATTCATGCAAAATGTGAGCCTTGACTCTTGTGTAAGAGCCCTTGAAGGCCTTCTCATGCTTACATAAATTGCACCTCCATTCCCATGAACCCCCATCGCCACCCATTTGCTTGATCTTGGTAACATGCCTCCACAAAGGATAGTATTCTTGCTGCCTGCTTAGTTGAGGTGCTACAGGGGCAGAGGAAACAACACTTTGAGAAGCCATGAATGCTGCAAAAATAGTAGAAAAATCTGCCCACTGTTAGAGAAGGAATGCATGCTGCAAAAACACTTAAAACATTAAAAAAAGTCGATGGAAATCTGCTATGAATGCTCACCAAATTCAGAAATTCCCATACCCTCCTTTTTGCTGCCCCCAACCTTCCTCTTGCTGGAAATGCACCAAAGCTTGCTCCCAATGCTCCAAACCACAACCGAAATGCTTGCTGCTACTCTAGGAACCTCCTCTTGTTCAAGAATGTGTGAGGAATGAATGAACCAAGTGCTTTCTTATAAGAAATATTGGGCTGTTAGGATTTCCAATTGTTTCTAGATGTTTCCAAATTCATAATTAAAAAAAGGAATAAAAATCCAATATGAAAGAATAAATTTCCTTAAAAATTCAATTTACATCTAGTTAGGTGAGTAAAAGGGGCCCGCAGCCTTCTTAGACAGCTGTACAGGCTTGCAGAAAGGAGAAAACCGGCCGTACAGGTCGAAACCCGGTAGAAACGCCGTTGGCTGTACCGTACGACGTTTCGTACTTGTGAAACGCCGTGCGGTACGACCACCGGCGTTTCGGCCGGGTTTCGTACTCGTTTCAACATTTCGCCGAGTTTTGAGTACTGGTACGGGGGTTGGCAAGGCGTTTCCTGCAACTTAGCTTTGTATGCTTAAATTTCAACCAAAATGTTTCTCGACATCCTCTTTTTTGCGAAGCTTGGCAAAATGTTCCCTAGATTTTCATGGAAGTTTTTCATTTGGGGGGACGCTAGAACACCCCTTGAAATTGGGGACACTTGGGCACTCTCCCTCAAATTTGACTTTCGAAATTAAAAAAGTAAATAGAAAATGAAAACCTAAAACCTAAAACTCCTAAACTAAGTCGACTTACTCTATAAACCTCCCTTAAAGTGACTTGTCATTTGCTTGTGAGCATTAGAGTTGCATGAGACATGAGGATTTGATTTGGTAGAGGTTGTATATTGGTCCTTGGACTGATGACTTAACACAATAGAGGGATGCTGATAAGATAATATAAGATTATTATTGTCTAACAAATGACCAAAAATAGGTCAACAACATTGCTTAGTATATAAGTGGTGATGCATAGTAGGAGTATGAAGGCCACTTCTATAAAAGCAAAAAGAAAATATATTCTCTAAGATCTAAGCTCAACTATCTCAACATCAAAAGGAAGTACATTGCTCTAGAATATAGTATAGGGAAAAGAGCCTAAAGGCTCCAAGTGCCTGCTGACGAACAAAGGAGAGGGGTGGCTGTCCTTGTTTGAAGTCGAATGTGCAACTTTCCTACCATCCGAGGTGGTAGGAAAGAATCTTTGTATATATGACTAGTTGGAGGAGTTGGATCTAGTTTGGGGGATGCCTCTTTGTCTAGAACAAGTCATCCATTGTTGGGAGTTGGTGGAGGAGGGCTTCTTGCTGTTCTAGTGTAAGCTGTGTCAAAGTCTTAGTTAGCAACTTTGCATGGGTCTCGTTACTAAGGGCTAGACAACGTTCTGGGGTCTGACAGAGCTGGGGGCTAGAAAGGTGTTGCACTTTGCTTGCCTCTTTGGGCCCCTATCCATTGAAAGTATCAGGAAGAAGGATATAATCCTGTGAGTAGTCTTAGGTCAAGTGGGGGGACAAAGGATGTGCGATCTAAGCCTAACCCCCCCCCACCCCCCAAATATAGCGTTGGGCACTTTGGTTTGGATACTATAAAAAGTTGGAGAGGGAGTTATGCAACTCGATGAATTGGCAGTGGAATTGACTACATATCTCATAGTACCTAGGGCATATGAATATAAAGTGATCATGTGTCTCTATCTCTTGTATATGGCAGATCTAGCGTAACCTTGTCCTCTTGTAGGGTTTGGTGCTTAGCTTCCACTTGAAGCTAATGGGAGCTCACTCTAAACTAGCACAAAGGTATCTTGAGTTGATGCATCCAGTGTTGAAGCGTGTAAGGGGGCCGCAATATGAGGTCATTTCTAAGCTCTTTGCATAAAAGGTCATCTTGGGTCTTAGTGCCCCATGGGGGGCAATCCAAGTGATTTGGCTGCACTGCTTATAAATATTCTCCTGGATAATCCAATTCGTTTGCTGCTTGTTAAGCGGGAGATGGCCCAAAGCATCCAAAGAGTACTTGAAAGGGGGGAGGTGGTCCCTCAATGTACCAATTGACTAAAGGAAACAAGAAACATTTGAGTACTAGCACCACACCCTCTCAGGGGGTGGTGGGGGGTTGGATTGGGCAACGTTCTTCGAGGAATAAGAAAAACTACATATGGAATAAGCATGCTACGACCATCTATTCTTGTTGTCCTCAAATACAAAAATTTGATTTCGAGGCCCTAATGAAGGATAGTTTATCAAGTATGCATATGAGAGAATGCTCACAACCAAAGAAAGTAAATTACAACAAACTCTAATCAAGAAATATGACTTTTGCTACCCCTCATTTTGCATGAGGCCTACACTAGTGAATTTTTTCACTACGCTTGTGATTTCTATCGCAAAGGTAGATTTACATGTTGATGGCCTAGGGGTTGTGCTTTCACTTGATGAGGTTATTGGTGATGTAGTCATGGATATCTTGATGATGTCGATACTAAGGTTATCTTGGTGATTGTTTTCCTTTCATGCGAAGTTGACTTGGTCATAGAACCCCTATGATCATTGGATAATTGATGGTACATGTTGATATGTGAGCCTATGGGAAGAACACCCTCACACTTTTGGGCTAAACTAACATTGTATTGACATGTTCATTTGATTGGCTTAATCATGGCATAGAGTGTTTGGCATACTCCCCCCGTCTTTTGCATATGGTTTATTACTTTGATGAGTGGGTATGAGCATGGTTAGAGGCCCATTTCTCCAATGTCCATAGACTTGATGCCTTGTTTCATGGATCCACTTGCTTGGCAATTGATTTGAGGAGGACGCCCACCATTTGAGGCCATTTTGCACACTCTTCCATGCCTTATTGAAGGGACGTTTCACGTGGAGGTGTCACACTTGCTGCCTTTTGAGGTTTGACTTGATTTAAACCCTATTTTGATGTGACGTCCACCATGAGGAGATTGCTTGCACTCATATCCATTCTTGTTGTTGAGGATGTCCCACTTTGGAGGCCTTGTTGCACATTTATTTATGATTGGAAGGGGATGTTTCACCTTACATACATATCCCCTGTTGGAGGGTTTTCCTTGATCATTGCACTCTTTTCCATGCCATTGATGAGGACATTTCACATTGGGGGAGATCTACGAGGTTCCAAACTCTAGATCTAGGGTTTCATTGCATATTTTAAGGATGCCTTAGCTTCAGGAGTAGTTAGCTTTTGACAGATTGCCCAGATTTCCACCAGGTCGATGCCATTAGAAGCTGAGTGGCCGCAAGATTTCTAAATTGTTGTCATAATAGAATTTCCGACAAAAATTGACGGAGTTATAACGTTTTCAAAGCTGCCACGAGGGACCATTCCGAGTATCGCATGGCACTTGGAGATTGTCGTTTGCACACTTATTGAGGATCTATTGATGAAGCGACTTCTCTTGAGGATTTTATGGAGGATGTTGGAGTATGCCATGTCTTATTCCCTATTGTTTCATATGATTGTAGAGTTGCTAGTACTTGCTATTGATTAGCCATTGGTGAAAGATACATTTATCATATTGGAAGGGCTTTTTTTGTGAGGAATTTCTCCCCACTATACCCTTTGTTGTCTTGTCTATTGATTATTCTCTTACATCTTACATTTACATGAGTGGTTTCTAGGTTAATACTCCATGGTAAGGCATACCTCATTGGAAATTTTTTTTATGTGGCACTTTAAAGCCCTCCTAGTATTCCTTTACTATCATTTTCAAGAATGTTAATTTCTTTTTGTGGCATGCGTTTGTGGCCCTTGTAGTTTTAACACTTTATTGAGCCTGCCCTCTTGGATCGACCTCTTGACTCTAGTTGCCATGTAGTGTGCTTAACTCCAAAACTTCAGAGCAATCACATAAAATGTAGTGCAAAACCAAAGAACACCAGAGAAAAGAGAGATAAACCCTATGGAAGATCTCTTTGATAATAAAAAATAGAGAGCTATGTTCACTTGCCTCAATAAGGGGACAACCTCCAAGAGCAATGCTCCAAATACAATAACAATTCTTGACAAAACATTACATAACCTTCTACTCAATATATAACTATCCATAGAGAATATTAACTGCCTATGGCCCCACTTATAATGAGGGCCGATTAGCTAATTTGGGCCATATTAATAAAAATGACCCTTTTTACAATGAGTGACTATTAATTAACTATTTAATGGGCCTTATTCAAGGAAGGTGGCCTCATACATTAATAAAGTATCTGTTAGATTTTTAGGGTAATTTTAAAATCAACAGTCTCTTTTAACTTCGAGGCCAAAAATACCTTAGATCTGAAGCACAAACAATATATAGAGATAGATCTATAAAAGGCAGTGACAGTTAGAAGAAGACAAACATTAATAG